>WOUH02000009.1:3306577-3320025 GCA_009936405.2 Stevia rebaudiana
CAAACCCAAACCCAACCCAAACCCGTCGGTTTTTTGGAAAAGTTATACCAAACCCGTCGGTTTTGTTTGGGTTCGGTAATTTCGGTTTGAATATTTCGGTTTTTTTTGTTTCAGTTTGGTTTTTTTTTGGATTCATGCACACCCCTACTTCTGAGCATAAACAGGATAGGCCGGGGACACCCTCGATAGAAAAAATATTATTGAAGGCTGGACTATAGTATAAAATATTCGAACCAAAAAAACCCGAATTATACACTTTTGGGCATAAACATGATAGGTGTCCTAAAAACTTAACCCAATGGTTTGAGCTCCTACTTTCAATGTGGAGGTCAAGGACCATCTGGGGGCGGTTTAAAGGACATCAGCTAATGGATCGAATCTGGATTTAACTCGGGTTCGATTCTGATGGGGGCAAAGGTTAACCCATTCCACAGGGTTCCTGCGCATCTGGTGTCGTTGTGGATTCTACGGAGGTCGAGTAGTCGATCTTGCTTATATGCCGCAAAAGTTATGAATAGACGTAAGAAAAAACGCAATTAAAAAAAAAAAGAAAAACAAGATAGATCGGGGCCACCCTAGCCCGCACTAACTACGTCTCTGGCCATCCCATGCTCTGGAATACCAGGGATATTCCGTTGTCCATTATAAATAAGATGATTTGAGCTACATATTTCATTCAGCAAAAAAAATAATTGTCATGTGAATAGATTCTTTACAATTGAAAGCTTCTATAGGGAAATATGATGGTCCATTGATTAAGCGTATATGGGATGTTGTGGTGGTGGATGATGGTGGTTACTATCACAGTTGGTCTCGAGAAGACAAAAACATTTTTAGGTCCTAAGCGAGAAAAACGAAATTGGCCCATATTCCATCTTTCAATTTTTCAATTATCTATATATATGGTAAAAGAAGTTTTAAAAGGACGCATCTCATACTCTTGTGTCTTCGTATATTTATTTTTCATCCTCACTCAAACTCTCCTATTATTTATTGATATTTATTTAATCAGTTAAGGATATATATAATTAATATATTATTAATCAAAATAATTTAATATGAAATTAATTATGAAGTTTCTAAAAATAACAAGTTCAAGTTATGTTAAAATACAATAAAGTGGAAAACTAATAATACTGATGTTTTTTTAGTGTTTTGTAAGACTTTCAGATATTTAATGCAATTGGATAATTTAAGTAGTAAATACACTACATATGTAAATAATTGTAGGTGTAATAGCATGTTTGGATTAGCTCTTGCAACAGTAAAACAATCCAAGTCCTACATGAACAGAAACAAGATCACCATAATAGCTTCATACAAACTGGTATTTCTTATTTTTGATATTTAACCAACACAAAAGATCGAGACTAGAAAACAGTTAAAAAAGTATCTTCCATTTTCACACAAGTTTTCAATCATGGAGGTCTTCAGTTTTCTTGTCTTTTGACTTAAGGTACCACCCGAGTGCACCAAGACCGGTCAACACACCAGCTACAACCGCATAGTTCCTGTTTTTGTCTGTTGAGGCACCGCTTGGCGAAGGAGATGCAGTTGACCCACTAGTTGAACCTGAACCTGAACCTGAACCAGAACCTGAACCGTCTGAGGTTGTTGTTGAACCTTCAGCTTTTAGACCCTGCGGTTTTTATTAATGTAAAATGCGAAATTAATAGATACGTTTTGAAACTTGCAAACGGTTAGAATCAAAACATGTGGGACCGGGTTGGGTTTACCGGAAGTACTGGTTTGCCTTATATTTGAAAAATTAAATAGATAGGTAATGTGATGAATAAAGCTTATTAAAAGGTTATCTGCATTTTAAAAACATTTTTTAGGGAATACTTGACATTTTTTTACCCGTCTGACTAATTTTAGCATTTTCCTTTAAAATTGACCTATTTAAGATTGAAATAAAATATCAAAGAAATCAACCCATTTATCTGTAAATGGGTTTAAATGGTTGCCTTTGAATTGTTAACAGTAGATGCATTTAAGGGAACCACCGAACCAACCTTGCGTGCAAGCTTTTCCAACTTCTCTTGCTCAACTTTCTACAGGCTCAAATAAAAAAAGGTTCCAAAATCAGAAAAAAAAATTTAAATAAATAAATTATGAGAGTCGGTGCACCATAAACAAATATAATATGCATAGTAGTGTGTTGTAAAAAACATGGAAACAAAATAAAAAATCCCACGTGATAAGAGAAACAGAGAAAGTATAAATCAGGCTAGTAATCGCACAAGTAATTTATAATATCATACTAAACGAGACTGTCAATCAATTTACTTTTCTTTCACTTGATTTTTAAATGTTTCCAATAACAAATTTTTTTAAATTTTAACTGTTTACAGTGAATGGGTAAAGTGTTTATTGAGGCGTATCCAGTAAATCAAACTCATAGCAAATATATAAGAATACAAGCTAGTATTTATATATCAAAACAATAGTGATAATAAGCACCACATATACAAGTATACAACCCTAAATACTCATTGAGAGCTACTTTTTATGAAAAAAAATATTCCAAAATTACTGTAATTAATACCTTGATGTAGACATTTTCTGCAGCCTTTTCTTCCTCACTGAGTATTTTGCCACTGCTTGAGAACCTGCGTGAGACAAATCTAAACGCTTGTCTTGTTGCCATTGTTGTCTTCAGTTGCTTTCGACTTAAACTTCAAATGATAATAATAGTTCATCAGATGTCAAAAAGTTTAAAGAATAAGGTTTTCATAAACTAGAATGACATTACAATGCATGTTATAATTATGTCTTTGAAAGTATAATGTCGGTTGATTAATGCAATACTTGTAGAGTGTGTTCAACTAACTTCATGCAAAGATGGTGTAGAAATAAGTAATTTGAAACCGCTTATGAGAGCATATGAAGAAACATAATTAAAGCAAGAAAAACAGATTGCAAGCTTCAAATAGATTTTGGTGGTGTCTATTGTTTGACATCTATACGGATTTTGGTTATTTCATTAATGAATCAGTAGACAGGTTCTTCTCTTACACCACATACCTACATAAGTAAATTGATTATTATACCAATTAGCATATATGTACAAGCTTGGTTTTGAAAGGCGCGATACAAGGCGATCAGAAAAGCGCCTCAAAGCGAGGTGACGCCTCATGTATTTTTAAATGCCAAAACTAGTCAAAATTAGGGTTTGTATTAGGCTGCTATGTAGAAAGAACTAAAGAGATGAAGATATTATGCAATGTTTACTTGATAAAACAGTTGAACACTCATCATATGACCAAAGTATGCAAGATGAAATCAAAGTATTAGTGGTTTAGCTAAATCAATCTGATGAAATGAGCTGTTAGTTAAACACAAAAATCTCCGATTATCCTACTAAATTTACCTTCATGAATCATGACAAATAAGCTCTGATACTAACATCAATACATTATACATCCACCTACATTCCTTCAAAGCAATACCTGGATTTAAATTATTAACTACATGGATACGTTTCCATCATACTAGATGCTCACTTTCCGATTTCTACACGAATGATGGTGGTATACTTATTGGTCTATATCAGTAGATCTAGAACAGCAACAAAAAACAGCTATTTGAAGCCGTTGGAGCACAAAAGCGAAAAATACAGACATGTAATCCGCAAATTCGTAGAGAGCTGTTCGAATTAAACCGACTGAACGAACTGAAGCACACATATGTATTCAATCGGTTGGATGGTGAATTACGCTATGAATATTTATCAATTGAAAATACTAATGAACAGAACATCATCAACAATAACTACATGCAGAAATGATCAAATTTGTTGCAGAGGAGAAACTTACAAGTCACCGATCGAGAAGGAAACGGAGATTCTGGGTTTAAAGTCTGATGAATTGGGGGATATAAAAATGAAACGGAAAGAAGCTGCTAGCACATCGTAATTGATATGGGCCATATGTTAGAATTGGGCTTAGTTTTTGGGCCATCCAGAATGGGTAACGAGTTTAATTAGGTTATGGCCTGGCTCGACTAGAATTAAACGAAATGTTATGAAATAAACATATGAAACCTAATTATTTATTTATTTATTTAGTTTTTATTACATAAAAGATCCAGACACCTGGATAACCATCAAATGGATCACTTACACAAGAAGAAAAACCACAACTGGGATCCATTGGCTCAATCGGGAGCAAATAGTTGCAGGCAAGACTCGAACACAAGATCTTTAAAAAAAAAGTCAAGTGGCTACCATCAGGCAATAAACTCATTGATACATAAATAATTTAATTACCGTTGGGTTTCAATATGCAAATAGAAGCCTTGTTCGGGTTTCTATATTGTTTTCTTCTCATAGATCTTACGTAGGTGTTATTATACACACATAATGAAGATTCTAAGCTAATATAGACCGAAGATTCTAAGATAATATACAAGAACAAAAGAAATGATATGTTCAATTAGAAAAGAAAGACATCAAGATGGCATCTGCTTTGATAGTTGTACTTTTTTTTTATCTTGTTTTTTTTAGAAAACAACACTTTAAATAACATATTTATAAACAAAGCACCTTGCACCACACAAGAACCGTATTGATGACCATCATCATGCACATTGGTCCATGCCCTCATTACCGCCAGATGTTGCTGCCCAAGCTACTTGAAAATGGGCCTGTTTGAGTGTGTGTTGATTAGCCTATCAAAGTGTTAGTGTATTTATGTGTGTTTAACCGTCTATCATATTTAATCATTACTTTTATGTTGTTAATTCATAGAGGTAGATAAACACATTTTATCTTGAAATATGTAATCAAAATTTGTTTAAATACCCACCTTACACAATAAAAATCACCTTTCTATTGATTTTAAAAAGCAAGACACGAAAACATTTCAATTCTTTACACTAAAAATCGGATCGTCACATTTACATATAGAAAAACCCTTTCCCCAACAATGGCGGGAAAGAAACCCTAGATTCGCAACTCAAATACAATGCAAATTACTTAGATCAAAACGAAGAAAAATACCTAGCAATTATGGAGACGCCGACCACCACGACGGCGACGGTAGCGGACAAAGTGGTGGCAGATGCGGAGGAGCTGCCGAAGGCAATAGTCAGGAGGCTGGTGAAGGATAAGTTGTCTCAATTATCACAAGACGGTGCCGATATTCAAGTTCAAAAGGATTCTCTCTCCGCCTTCTCGGAGAGCGCTCGAATCTTCATCCATTATCTTTCCGCTACGTCAGTACTTATTCCTCCTTTTTCGAATTTGATATGATTTTTGTCAAATTGAATCCGAACATTGTTTGTGCACTGCATTTCTTGTAGTTTTGAGGTGTTAGAAGTATTCTAGCTGTAGGGTTTGAGATCCAAAGCTGAAGTTCGAGGGAGCGTTAGTGTTAAAATTTTGAGTATTGCTGGATAATTTTCTGATTTGCGGTGGTCGTGTACTTGAATCGATTTTCCACTTCAAATTTATGTAGTCAAAATATATTTGATTATGTACATACCCCTGATTCGAAAACAAAGATGCATCTATAACTTTTGAGTTTATACAATTGATTCAATTGTTTAAATTGTCAATATCATTGTTAGATTACAGTCTAATGTATAGAGTATAGACTATGTATTGTTTAATGTTGCTGTCGATATACATCAGGGATGATATCTATCAAGATTCTCAATAGGTTAGTAAGATACAATTGATGCTGTATTGATCAGTATTCCAGATGATCGATGATTCTATGCCAATGTTTTGATTTACAACGTATTATCAAAATGGTTGCTTTCTTAATCTAGTTTCATTGTAATCTTTTTAGGGCAAATGACATATGCAAAGAATCAAAGAGGCAAACGATTAATGCTGAAGATGTATTCAAGGCGCTTGAAGAAATCGAGTTTCCAGAATTTGTAACACCACTAAGAGCCTCTCTTGAAGGTCAAACACAACTATGACTGAAGTATATGAATTGTAATGTGTCTGTGTTTTCAGCTTTATAGTTGATGTGTGCTAATTGTTAAAAACTTTTTATTCATGCTTTCAGAGTTCAAGCAAAAGAATGCTAAAAGAAAATCTGATTCTTCTAAAGCAAAGGAAGCTAAAAAGAGCAAAACAGAGGAACCTGTGACAGAAAATGGAGAAACACATGAAAATGGGAAAAATATTGCTGATGAAAATGGGAACAATATTGCTGATGAAGATTGATTGTTTAGCATGGTATTTTGTATCTATATATATATTATTTTAGAAACCCGGCTGTGTTTCGTCTTTGCTTGTGTTTAGGGTATTAATGTCCTGAAAATAACCGTTTAAGGATGCTTAAGTTACTGTTTTGGCACTATCATTCCATTTAGTTAAATTTGTGTAATTTAACTAGTAAAGGATGTTAATGCAAGTGGGATAAATATGAGAGATACAAACATGATCTTTACTGATAATAAAAAGAGAAATCCAATCGCAGTTATATGCGGATTTTTTAAATAGTTATGTATTATAAGTAATTCAGGAACTTTATTTATATGATCATGTTTTGCTTTGCTGCTTAAAGCATGTGAAGTTGGAGATGCATATTTCAGGTCAACAAATTGTATATAAAACATATATAATGTGTGTTTTTAAGCATTAAACTTATAAAAACTAGACAGCAATTGCATATTTGCAGCAGCCCATTTATACAAAAACTATATTTGAATGATGTACAAGGGTTGAAGACTTTTGGAGAGAAAGTGGTGTTGTTAAGATTGTTTTTAACTTTTTATTAAAATTTATTCGAGCTGTAAAATATTTCTATGAGTAAATTTATATAAAAGACCATATCCATATAGTCTTGATGAACTTGCACTAGTAGATGATTTTGCTCCTTTGGATATTTTGTTAATCTTTGAGAATTTGTCAAGATGTGACACAATCACTAGACGGTTTTAACTGTGTTTGTGACCGTGGTCTTTAAACTTGTACATAGGTTGGTTGGTTTTGGACCGAAAGTTGGTGAACGATCAACGATTTTACCGTGTTTTGTTGCTAACTGTTTTTTTATCCTTTTAAAGCGTGATCTATCTTGGCTTCATCTTTTTTTGTCTTAGCAATGGTAGGACATATTTGTAAACATATATACATTTTATAATTAACATTTAACCTATATGTTTGGATTTTCAAAACTATCATGAATTCATGATAACTATGTTACAATGGGCTTGTCTATATCTACATGGATTGATGTTTTATGTTATTATTGGGCAGAAATTATAAATTTTGATATTTCATTAGATGTTAAACAAAAGATAGTTGAAATAAGTGTAACAAAGATACAAATAAAAGTGGGTGGACGATATATTAAACATAAGATATGTGATTTCTTTATGGGCATAATTATATACATAATGTATTAACTTTTTTTTTTTTACATAAGGAGTCCGTTTGTGTTTCTAACAATTGTTTGCATACAACTATAAAAGGCCCAACAGGGGCAAAAAACGCTGGATACCTTCTGGCATAACGTTAAACGTCTAGATAACTTATAAATTGAAGAATGATATATTATTATATTAAAAAGTTGATATCAAACAATGTAAATAACCATCTATGCATACGCTGTCATAGGTATCGAAACGCTTAATTTTGGTTAGCATAAATAATATATTAACTAAAGCCGAAATAACATAGTCAAATCATATCAAATTAACAAATATTTTAAACTTAATTGAAATAGAAATTAAAACCAACATATGAGTTATAATACTTTATTACTTATTTTGGAGTTATAAAAGTTTTCTTTTTTCTGTATTCTACATATGAGTTGGTCGTGGAAATTATAGTATTTTTTTAATAAATGACAAATGTTATGTTACTCTTAATTGCATCGATTATTGGTTTATTACATAAACTAATAATGCAGAACTTTGAATCCTGTTTTTTTTTCCTAAGAGGCAAAGTCTGTCCCAATTGGACTATCTAGTACTCGTGTATAAAAGTACTAGCATGCTTTAATAATTGATCCAAAATAACAATTAACGTGCGAATCCCAATTATTGTCATTTTACTCAACAGCTAATTACTAATCTTATTATGTAAATTAACAACTTTTCAAAAATAATACCAAAACTTTCATCATGCATACATTGCACTATACTCCTTTCTTGATGAAATTATGACAATATACATAGGTTGTTTTCCTTTTTTGTTTTTCTGTTAATTATTTTATTTGTCATAAGATTTTATATTGAGTAGGTGGTGTGGTTGGCCAACCAATCAAAGTGGTATGAAAATATTTTGCAATACAAATAGAGAATAGAGCCAGGGTGGAATGAGTCAAAAGAAGGGTCGCAATGATGCTAATAGGCACCACTAAATCTCAACTCATGGACCCCTTTTATATCTCCTGATGGACCCATTGCGCGCCACATTTTTTGTGTTTTCCCTCCATATAATTCACATTTGATCATGACTAATTTGTTAGGAACCCGAAATTTATTTCATATAATATTAAATATTTGTAATAAAGTATAATAATAGTAATAGTAATAAGGAAGTATTTTCGGTCATTTTGTATTCAACTACATAATGGAAGTCATTTGCCATTCAAGAATAAATAACAACGTATTTTGGTCAAAATATATTTCACTATATGTAAAATTAGTTGTATTTTGGATAAATCTTGTTGTGAACTAATCAAACATGTGTGGAACAAGGTGACAAAAAATAGATCAAACATGCAACCACTAGAAAATAAAGCCAATACAAAGCACATACATGAGTGCATGTGAAGAACCTCACAAAAACAATTGTCTTTTAAAAACTCGTAATTCATGGTTCTATTGTCAACTCATATAAATTAGCTTGTGTAATACCTAAGTTAATTTAACCGAGCTCACTAGCTTATATAATTATTCTAGCCAATAGGTAGCTCTTTTTATTTAACAACTCTTCCCTAAATATAGATAACGCCACTCTTGTCTTAATTATCTAAAAGTCATAATCATGTTTTACAAACCAGAATGAAAGTGCCTAAAATATATTCACCAACCCAAATGTTGTTCTATGTTACCTTTCAATATTTCGTCTTATGATTTTGTATAAATTATGGGTTAGGATAATTTTATATTAAATTATTGATTGATACTAATTATGAAAATAATAATGATTAATTAAACTCAAGTGGGCTTAACACATGGGCAATTATTATTCTCCGGATGGATTTGATGTAGCCACATTTAATTTTTTAATTATTTTTTCTACTAAACATCCCATCTCTTGTTATATTAAATTGAGTAATTATACTTTTTTGTAATTATTGCTTTAAGAATGTCTTAACTCAACGATGTGAAACAACTAATAGAGACGTATAAAATCGGTGAAGTTTATGTTAAGGAAAATGTTTAAAATAAACATACAAATCTTCTCATCCCAAAAACATCATATTTTGTTTTAAATGAAACGACTTCCAAGTATAAACATCGAGAGCACATTTGAGCGGTGGGAAAAAATCAGTATAAACGAGAATGATATTTCTTCTTGTGTTTAAAAAATAAAGTTCCTTATCAGCATCTAAAATAACTTTTATATTTAGTCTAGTGATGCCAAAGTAATTAAGACTGATAGTTTCTTACATTTGTATGACAAGAATGATGGGTGTAAATATTTTGTCAAACAAAATGGCATCAATCTTTTTGTTTTGATTAATGTCAGTATTATACAACCCATGCTACGAAGTTTGTTGTGTATTTCTTTGTCATATATGTTTAAATTCTATAATATCCTAAAAACTTATTTGTTTTATCCACTGGTACATGTATAATATGTTTCAAGCAACTTGTTCTTTTGTAATACAATTTCGACGCATAAGACTCTAGAATAGAGGGGTTCAAGAGATGTTACACATTTCTCGTATGTATTTTTTCAAGGGTTTCTTTTCTCAACTCAAATCTACAATCTGCACGTCACATAACAACTTGTCATTGTTCCAAATGCTACCAAATCTTTTGCAGTATAACCTTTTTGGAAGATTAATCTTTTGCAATCTCCACGTCACAAACAGAATGTTCAACGAACAGTCCATAAAACGAATAGTTCGTAACTGTTTGACGGAAGCTCGTTTATGTTTTGTTTTAATAAATAAACGTACATAATGATAAATTTTGTTTGTTTGTTTAGTTAGATAAACAAACCTGAACAAATGTCACATTCGTTCGTTTCTATATGTGATCGTTCGATAATATGTTCGTTTGTTTATGTCATTCATTAAATGTGTTTACATCTTAAATTTTTAATGTTTACTTATTACTTTAACATTTTATATATATTATTTTTATATACATTATTGTTATTTTAAGTTTACCAAAAACAATCATGTTTTACATCAAATATTTAACTTTATATTTATTTTATTTTAGGTAAATAATAGGTTTAATGTCTAGGATTAAAAATATTTTGATTGTTATTTTTTAAAATAGTTTGTACTCGTTTGTGTTCATGAACATGTATAATTTCTTAATAGACGAGCACAAACAAGAATATTTGTTCAGTTTAGCTTTCATAAATAATTCGTGAACAAGTTGAATATTTAATAAATAAATATGAAAAAACTCATTTGTGTTCATTCGTCTCGTTGGTTGCCGGTCATACACTCATACTTTCTAATCCAACTTTGGTTGATCTTGGAATATTAGCTTACGCTTAACAAAAATAATTAAAAAGTCATTATCCCCGTGTCCAAACACACCCTTATAGGCTTCCAACCTAAAAAGGCTAAAACCCTCTTCCCTCCATCTCTTCAAAAACCGCCACTCTTTGGAGGGAGAAACCAAACCTCTTCTTACGATCGCCGCCGGACAACCACCAATCGCCCCATCAATGGCGTCTTCCGGCAACCTTCAATCCGCTCAACTCGCCGCCGTGCTCGGTCCCGACAACGCTCAATTCGAAACCCTAATCTCCCACCTCATGTCCACCATCAACGAGCAGCGTTCACAAGCCGAAACCCTCTTCAACCTCTGCAAACAACAGCACCCTGACACTCTCATCCTCAAGCTATCGCAACTCCTTCATTCGTCTCCTCACGCCGAAGCACGCGCCATGTCTGCCGTCCTCCTCCGCCGCATCCTCACCGTCGCCGCCGACGATGACTCCCAATCGCAAACGCTGTACCCTTCACTCTCACCAGCTACACAATTAACCCTCAAATCGACGTTACTTGAGTCTGTTGGTAGAGAATCGTCAAAATCGATATGCAAAAAGTTATGTGATACTGTTTCAGAGCTCGCAGCTTTGGTTTTACCGGAAAACGGGTGGCCGGAGCTTTTACCGTTCATGTTCCAGTGTGTGACTTCCGGTAACCCTAGGCATAGAGAAAGCGCTTTGTTGATTTTCGCACAATTGGCTCAATACATAGGTGAAACATTGGTTCCACATTTGGATACTTTACATGCTGTGTTTCTAGGGTGTTTGGGTACAGGGATAGATCCGGATGTTAGAATTGCAGCCTTAAATGCTTCAATCAATTTCATCCAATGTTTGGAGAAAGCATCAGACAGGGACAAATTCCATGATTTGCTGCCATTAATGATGCAAACATTAACCGAAGCATTGAACTCTGGTGAAGAATCAACCGCACAAGACGCGTTAGAACTGCTAATTGAATTAGCAGGTACTGAACCAAGGTTTTTAAGAAAGCAAATCACAGAAGTTGTGGGTGCAATGCTGCAAATTGCAGAAGCTGAAACTCTGGAAGAAGGAACCAAACATTTAGCACTTGAATTTGTTATAACTTTGGCTGAAGCGCGCGAGAGGGCACCAGGGATGATTAGGAAATTGCCACAGTTTATTAAAAGATTGTTTGAGATTCTGATGAAGATGTTGCTGGATGTTGAAGATGATCCTAGTTGGCATAGTGCCGAGGTTGAACATGAAGATGCTGGTGAAAGTAGTAATTACAGCGCGGGTCAAGAATACTTGGATCGCCTTTCAATTTCTTTAGGTGGAAATACAATTGTTCCAGTTGTTTCTGAGATTTTACCTGCTTATTTATCTGCTCCTGAATGGCAAAAGCATCATGCTGCACTCATTGCAATAGCTCAAATCGCAGAAGGTTGTTCAAAGGTATAACTTTTTAATGTTTGTTTTTTGGTTTGTATTGATAAACATTTAGTTATGTTTGTTTGTGCTGTTATTATAAGTTGAATTTTTGTTTTGATATAGGTTATGATAAAGAGTTTAGAGCACGTTGTCTCAATGGTTTTGAGCTCATTTCATGATCCTCACCCGCGGGCTAGATGGGCTGCTATTAATGCAATTGGTCAGTTATCTACAGATTTGGGTCCAGATTTGCAAACTAAATATCATCATCTTGTTCTGCCTGCATTAGCTTCAGCAATGGATGATTTCCATAATCCACGTGTGCAGGTCAGTATTTTTAATTTATTATTGATAGAATTTATTTTATTAATCATTTATGTGTTGAATGTGTCATGAACCATGCAAGATATTCTAGTACATATTTGTAAAAACCAGAATTGGTCGACTCTTTTGTTTTTGTTGAATTGCTGTTTTATCTTGAAACATACCTCTTTTGTTTTAAATCATCAACTATATGCTCTTAACTATTTTGATTTTATATCAGCAGGTAACTCATGGAATTTTGCTTACTAGGATTTACTGTATTAGTGTTCAAGATTTACTTTAAAAACAAGTCGTCAAAATTTTATTATATATTTACTTAAAGTTTTGTTACTTGTAATACATTACTTGTTTATATATTATTTACACAAGAGAATAACTTGCTGTATGTATTGTACTATTGTTATATGTGTATTTTGCAGGCACATGCTGCATCAGCGGTGCTTAACTTTAGTGAAAATTGTACACCAGAACTTCTCAATCCGTATCTAGATGGGATTGTAGGAAAATTACTTATATTGTTGCAGGTATGTCATCATGTCTTGATTGCCAAAATATCTGCAAATAATTTACATTAATCAAATAGTTTTAAATTTTAATGGAAACTAACTATTGAAAATTAATTTTATACCCAGAATGCTAAGCAGATGGTGCAGGAGGGTGCTTTAACTGCTTTGGCATCAGTTGCTGACTCATCTCAGGTATTAAACATTAATTTCTTATTTTTAATTGTTTTTTTTTTTTTTTTTTTTGTTGTAAATTGGTTCTCACGTGGTTTATGTTTTGCAGGAATATTTTCAAAAGTATTATGATGCAGTTATGCCTTACTTGAAAGTTATACTC
The DNA here is from genome assembly GCA_009936405.2 of Stevia rebaudiana. Taxonomy (NCBI): domain Eukaryota; kingdom Viridiplantae; phylum Streptophyta; class Magnoliopsida; order Asterales; family Asteraceae; genus Stevia; species Stevia rebaudiana. Next base: position 3,319,788 of record WOUH02000009.1, read on the forward strand.
GTGAATGCAACCGACAAAACCAATCGCATGCTTCGTGCCAAATCTATGGAGTGTATTAGTTTGGTTGGTATGGCGGTTGGAAAAGATAAGTTTAAGGATGATGCCAAGCAGGTAACGTTATTTGGTTCTCTTATAGTTGTTTTACAAACACACACACACACATATATATATATATATATATAGGAGGCGGATCCAATACATGTGTTCCTTAACCTACATAACATAGGATACAATCAGA
>WOUH02000009.1:3325158-3339423 GCA_009936405.2 Stevia rebaudiana
GAACTTATTTTGAAGTATTATATTGATATTGATGTGTGTATATTTAAAAAATTTCACAAAATTACATAAAAAAGTTCTAATCCGCCTAGTCCCGATTAATCCCGATTAATCCCTAGGCGGTACCGCACCGACTGCCTAGCGTCTAGCGCCTTCTCCAACATTGGCTGAAACTTGGTCCGAGGTACCGCGACTTCATTTTCACTTTTCTTTTACCGACTTCAACAAACTATCAACCAAATCTCATCTTCCTCGCTATATTTCTCTCTCAAGAACATGTGCACCACCGTCGGCCTACGAAACCACCTCTTTCACTTTTCTAATTTTACCGACTCATTCAAAGCCTCTTTCGTCAGTCTTCCTCCGGACGTCTTTGTTGTTGTTCTGACAAAAGTCATTAACAGCTATAAGCTTTGAATCTACAACATACCCAACACTATTCATCCGAAACACCCACCTCTCATCTTCCCTCGCTTCTCTCTTTGAAAATCGTCCTCGTTTTCATGCTTAAAGATCTGATTTGGGGAAGACGATGAAGAGCAAATAAAGGAAAATAAAAAGATGACTTTAGCTTCTACTTTGTGTGTTTCTTTGTCGGCTGATGACGCCACCCATTATCCGCTGCATTCTGTTGGTTTTTCCAACAAAGTTTTGTTGTCTCCCGCGTCAGATGGTTGGGCAAAGCTTCAAAGGGTTTGTAACCCGTCTGGCGTCTCAAGCGTGTACAAAACCGAGCAGTAATAGCTTGTACCATGTAGCTTAATACTTGTTCCAAACTGATATGGTACAAAGCAAAAATGCGTTTGGTGACGTGGGCCATCAGAAACATGAATAAACTCAAAAACTAAAACAAATTTGCATCATTCATTACACAACACGTGGAAAAGACTCAAAAATCAACCAATCATAATTTAAAACTATTCACCCTCTTGTTGACCCTTATATATTATATATATAACATTTAGCAATGTCGGTGTCTACTGTGCCCACCACCGACAAAGCTATTTCATATCCACCGCCTCCCATCTACACCACCTTCTACCTAGCATCTCCATCATCTGCCCCACCATCCGGTCTCCTCTATCGTGGTTCCGCTTCCTCTCTCCCACTTTCACTTTCCACCATCATCACCGTCTTCGAAACCCTAGGTGCGTTCCAGTAACCAGTCCTTATGTTGCTTTAATTCGTAGGAATCAAAGATGAGTAGATGAGCAGCCAACTGGTTCCGAAGCAAAAGGAGGAAAGAAGAAGATGAACGTGGTTGCATTGAAGATATCAGCCGTCGAGCGCTAACTCAGGCCGCAATTTCTTCTTGACGTGGTTGTAACTGAAGATTGAAGGTATGTTGAGGCGACCGATTCATCTCTTTATCAGGTATTCTTACATTTCTTTCCCTAATTAATAATTCTCTTACCCTAAATCCTCACCTCAGTATTTGTTTATCAGATCTGGGTTTTAAAGCTTGATTCAATTTACCGTCTGACTTGCATCATCTTGAGTTGTTAAACTGAAATTTGTGCATTGGAGATGTTTGGTAAGTAGCAGTTGTCTTCGATGATTGTGGAAATTAAATATAGCACACGGATTACTACATTTATTGCGTAAGGCTGGATCCATGGGCACTGATTTGTGAACACGATTGAATTAGTGATAGTTTATTTGTTATATATTTTTGACAGATTATCTATTTAGGGTTTATGGTCTTTGACCTCTATAAAATTGGCATTTCTTGATTTGAAAATGTTATAATTAATTTAGGCTTTATAAATAGGGATATTGAAATAAGATATGTAATAAGACACTCTTGGCACGAAGGTTCTGTAGAAAAAATGCAATCTTGAGGAAAATTACATTAGGCCCTGGGTGTATAAACATGACAGATCCATCTAAAATTGAACCTCTAATTACAAAACTGACTTCCTAAACAAACATGTAAATTGCTCAAGTGGTTGCTCATCTGTAACCATGAATTTGGTTTTTATTACAGTTTTAGACTTTGAGTGTTTTGCAATGTAATCCCAAAATGTAATTTTTACCAACAGGCTTGAAGTCAATGTGCTGCCGCAATCCCATCCACCATTGAATAAAGTTGCAGATTTTAGAGATGCATTTTGGAGGGTTTTAAGGCCCCACACAATTGTGAAACAACATGAGAATCAGTATAAGCATTTAACAATATTTTTTCATTATTCACATGCATTGTGATATCTAAAACTGATAATTATTTTATTTGGTTTTGTGACAAGTCGTTTGTAATGTGAGCAATGCTTGAAGTCCCAAATCCGATTCGGGGGTCATGTTCAAGGCTTTTTTCGGTCTTATTGCTCTGATATGTGGAAATGGTTACATAGTCGGCATCAATCGGATTTATGATATAGCAATTTACAAGTAAGCAGAGTATATATATTATACCATCTTTTTAATTTTGATCAAATAGTAAATATTAAACAAATGAAGTATGGTTATTAAACTCAATATGAACTAAAGGTTCCCAACCTTTTTTTAGCGAATAAAGTTCATATATGCATTTATGTGAAGAACTAATCAAGCTGCTATCAAGAATTTGTGTGTAGTCTTTTGTCAAAATAACTTCATATATGCATTTACATGAAGAACTAATTAAGGCTTTTGCTAATTCTTTATCTTTATCATGGGCAATGCTTATAATTTGTTTACAGGGCGAAAAGATTGCAGATGATGTTCTTCAAACATGACACTTGAAGTGTTTGTATTTCAAGGAACATATAATTACTTTTACTTTTTCAAGAAATTTAGTTATGTAATTGGACTTAAATCTGTATTAACATTTACTTCTTTTCAGGTACAAAAGATCAGCAAGGTAAGTTACCATTTTTTTGGATTTTTATCTTGATTTTTCAGTTAATTTAGTCATATCAATGAACTTAAATGTTTATATAAGGTTTACTTTTGTGGTTTTCTAATGAATTACCGAAGGTAAATTATAGTTCGTGTTTAGGGAGTCAACATTTATGAAACTACCAAGCTTTCAAAGAAAACGAGTTAAACTTTTACTCTTTTAGGTGTGCATAAGTTAAAGTTGAGAAAAAATTATTTGGATTTTTGAATGCAGCATGCGTCATGTTTAGGAGTTTTATATTCCTCTTTACATGTTTTACTCCGATAGACACAAGTTCTCATATCAATGATCTTTTGCAGACACATAAGTAGTAACTTTTGGTGAAGAATGCAGAATCGGTGCAATTCGTAAGATCATGATCATGAGAGCTTTTAGGAGTGCGGGCCATTCTGGTGATTGATGATCACGAGTCAAAGTTGACTTCCATGTCATTTCCCGTAATGAATTGAATGGAATCTTTGGAACATTCCTGACGCTTCCATCATCTGGAGGAAAAAACGAAATGATTCTTGAATTAATGAACACACGCTCACGGAAAAATCACAATCATTTAGTGAAGGGGTATCTTGGTAACGCGCTTCATGTTTAAATCAAATGTCTGACAGATATGATTGCTTATACATTAAGACGCTTAAAGGAGAATATGTATTCAAAGTATTACGTTTTTCTAATTCTATTTCCAGTAAGTTATATTAAAATTTTCTATATAATTCATTAACCCTTATTTAATTTTTTTAATTATTCAGGTTGTTATTCATTTCTGGGTATTGGTGGTGGTGCGGTACCAATTACCTCTTTTACCTTTTTCAAGAGATATATGCATTCGGATTGGTTTTGGTTGTATATATGAATGTTTAAAAGGAATATACAAATCATATGTTTTGAACTGCCATTTAGTGAATGTTCAACACATACAATTTCTTGGAAATTGTGCTAATGAGCTTTTTAGGGTGGATCTTCCGTCTGCATATCCACGTGCCTCTGTTTCATATACCAATTAGCTATGATTACACGTGAGGCGTTTGCCACTAAAAGAAAGGTATTCCATGTCATGCCAATTTTTATCTTGAGTTATCTTTTTAAACTAAAATTGTTTTATTTTCCGACTTGTAGTTTTAATAACCAGTTCTTAATGTTTGGATATATATTGAAAAAAAATATACATTTATTTGCTATGCTAATTTACAGGAAATATATAGGAGAGTGTATGAATGGAAGTATATGAACTCCCTCCAACTTTGGACCTGGGCCATTGGCAGGTACGATTCGTGTCCATTTACTCAAATTATACATGTCGTGTTTGCCTGTTTGGTCCCAACTGCAAGTATATATAACTTACGACGAATCCTTAAAGGTTCTTGAGGCTGGTGGTTTAATCAAGCAGATGTGTTAGTGAATAAGTTGTGTATACTATGAGCACCTCCTGTTTGCAGGAAATCAAATTACAATCTACATATGTCAATTTGTATACATTGGTTCTATTTTGTTGATTGCAGTTGTTCTAAAAAGGGACGCTCCATTTTGCTGTTGTTAGGTCAGATGTTATACTATGTTACTAAGGGGTCAAACACAAGTTTTTGTTTGAAAGTAGGTTGCAGAATAAGAGAAGGGTTACAAGCTCATAGATTGTTGAAGGCGTGATCAGAAATGTAGGTTTTGAACGTTTTTGTAGACATAGTATCTATTTTAGACACAAACATGCATATGTTCATAGCAAACCATAAAAATGTGAGATTACACAATGCATATTTTAAAGAGTTAGCTTGCACCATGTCAATTTCTAAATTCCCGCCGCGAAGCGCGGGTGGAAACCACCTAGTTTATTTATAAAGGCACCTGTTTTTGCTGATTCAGATTGTATGATACTGATCTCAGCGGTCAGCAACTTGCGGTTGTTGCAGTAAGTCAGTACCTTAATTTTATATGTGGAAATTAATGATAAATAATAATTTCAATGGGAATGCAGGGATTTGTTGAGTGGAGAGATGTTATTGCGCGTTCAGAAGATGAAAGTACCGGTTAATATAATATTATTGCGCGTTCAGAAGAAATTGGTAATTCATTGATTTCTTTTTATCTTTTTTATTTCTTTTGCTCTTTTATTAATATAATATTAATTAATTATATTGTTTTTAAAGCAAAGCAGATGCCAGTGACAACTAACAATTTGCACCAATTATTAAAATTAAGGCGTCCGTATGTCGAGCGAAATCTCGGTTCTGTTGTTAGCATCATTAAGCAATCCATGCAAAATGCCATTGCATTTGAACCTGTTGCCAAGAAACTGAAGGTGGAACACATTGTCTGAAAATCTCTCTAGGGTTTCAGGTAGGTAAGTTTATGAGATCTCATTTTTTTCTTGAACGACGTGAGATCGGCTCAGATTGATGTTACCTTTAACCTTTTTACTTGAAATTTTTTTTGAACTATTTTTTTCTTGAACGCCGGGAGATCTGCTCAGATTGATGTTACCTTTCACCTTTTTAGAGCATTTACATTTGGTTCTATATTTTTATCTTTATAATTCACTAAAAATCACTACTTTTTCTCTCTCATATTCAATTAAATAATAATTTTTTAACCTTTATCACTACCTTTTCTTTCTCCTATTCAATTAAATAATACTTCTTTTACCTTTATCATTACTTTTTTCTCTCTCCAATTTACTTTAATGAATAGTGTTTCTCTATATTTACTAGTTTCATCAGTTTCTTTATATCTTTTTACTCACAACCATTTTCAACCAATCTCTATAATATAAAGATCTCACTCACATAAATTATAAAGACTCTAATGTGAATGCTCTAATCATAGTAAATGAATTTGAGTTAACTTGAGTCAATTGTATCTAGCTCACTAGTGATTAGTGAGTTTACTTGACACAAGTTCAATTTGAGTCTTTGATTTTTACTCCAAGAATCACATCTAACTTTACTGTCAAACATGGCTTTCCGTATATCTTTGTTGATAAAATACCATCTTATCATTACCACGTATGATCCAAATCATCTACATATACACACATGATAACAAGCTATATATAACTTGCCATATATAACATGTCATGCTGTCATAGCAAGAAAACAAACCAACTACACAATGCAAGATGCAAATTTTCATCTGTCATCTTTTGGTTAAGGTTGAACCATTATTTCATCTATGTGGTCTCCATTAAGAATAAATTACAATCCTCAAGAATATAAGTCTAATTAACCGATGATCTTATCTAGTTTGATCTTAGATGGGACTTTTATAAACAAGGCATGGGTCATTTTATATCCATTTAATGATATACAAGTCTAATAAATCAGCTTAATTATTTAATATTAATACTAAGCATCTGATTAATTAATTTATTTATTTTGTCTCTTATCCTTTTTTGATTGATCTTATTATATCTCCATGTAACATTCATACCAGGTAAATAACTTTTAGCGTTACGTCGCACAATAATGCAAACTTAAGTTTTTTTTTCTTGTTTATCTTATTTTACTTGATCATACTCTATTTCTTTCACATGTAGTATTTGATATTTAATTTTATTTCACCTTTTATCTCTTATTTGACCTTCGATTTTATCTCTTTTCTTTATTAAACAGTGTAGTTAGCATACAAGTATCTAAACTCTGTTCTTGTATATATATATATATATATATCATTAAACATGTCTTTTAGACACATATTATTTTTCTTCTCTTAACCCGCGGGTCAATCACTATAAATTCTGCTTTTTTTCCTTGTTAAAGGTCAAACTCATTATGAACTCTTTGTGTGTTTAGACCTATTTTTCTTGGATGACTTAGAAATTTTAGATCGAACAAAACGCAGCGTTTACGACAAGTTCGAATATTTTATAGAAAAACTTTTTTGCTTTGTCATTTTCTATATCAAACAGTTTATTGGTGAGACTTTAGTATTTGGCGTCATTTAGATGGTTGCTAATTTTCCTCCACGTGGCAGCATTTCAGGCTATAGGCCTTTTCATTTCTGACATTGACCCACATACTTCCTTCAACTTCAAAACACCCCCTTCATTTTCCTTATTTTCATTTTGACCCCTTGTTTAACTTATAAATAAATACATAGAAATTACTTTAATATTGCTATTTAGAAACTTAATTACATTATTTTGATCTTTAAAATTTTTGATTTTATTTTTCATACACGAAAATGAATCAACAATAAAAGAAACACTTATACAAATATGTACAAATTAATGATCAAAGCTTTTGACGAATTTATTTCAAGCTCGCCATTTTTCAATAGGCACCTAAAACACAAAAACAGTATATTAATAACATGAAATTTAGGTTGAAACCTAACATATAAAAAACTTAAGGGGTAAAAATGTAAACAATAATAACTAAATAGTAGTTTACTTCCCACGCATACAGGCATTACCCACCATAACTTGGTGTTATATGACCAAGTCTACCTAAAAAAATTTAAAGGTCAATTTGTCATATTCGCCCACTTGATATATTATATTCATACCTTCAATTGACAACCAATCTAAGCCAAATCAAAGGGTAAATCAGTCAATTACCTTAATGGAATGTTTATATAATAATTGCAACTTGTTGGTGTTAATTAGGAATAGTTTTGTCTTCATAAGAGAATAAAAGAATGTTCATTTAGAAAACAACATACACTATAAACCAATGCATATAGAAACCTCAGAAATTGCAAGTAGACATACACACACACATACATTCTATACATATAGATATATACACACACACACATGTATGTATGTATATATAGTAACATATAGGAAGCAAAACAAGAAGATAGAAGAACACTTTTGAGTTCATAATATCTCTAATTTCAATGGAAATTCAATTCCAACAACCAAGAGGTGGGAATCGAGTCGCGGTCCCGAAACCGAGCAAACGAAGAGGCGATAATTGCAACCGAAACAATAATAACAAGTTTATAGGTGTGAGACAACGGCCTTCGGGGAGATGGGTGGCTGAGATCAAAGACACGACACAAAAGATCAGGATGTGGCTCGGGACGTTTGAGTCAGCTGAAGAAGCGGCTCGAGCCTATGATGAGGCGGCTTGCTTGCTTCGCGGTTCAAACACGCGAACCAATTTCATAACCCATGTGTCTCATAACTCACCACTTGCTTCCCGTATACAAACCTTACTCAATGCGAAGAAAACGGCCAAAAAAAGAAATCAAGATTCTTATGTTCCCGAGGTACCAAGTACAGTTACTGTTGCTGGTACTGTCAGTGTCAGCAACAGTAGTAGTAGTAGTAGTAGTAGCAGTAGCAGTAACAGTAATAGTAATAGTAATAGTAACAGTAGTAGTATGGTTAATAGTGGTGGGAGTGGGGATTCACTTTCTTCAAGTGAAAAAGTGGAAGAAAATGTTTCTAAATTGTTTGATGATGCTTATAAGCCGGATTTGAGCAATTGTTCTTCTAAATCGTGTGATTTTTCATGGGATTTTGGAGGGAAAATTGATCAAAAATGTCAATCGGGCTTCGAGTTGACTAATTCGGGAACGAATTTTTCAGAGTTTGAGAGGATGAAAGTTGAAAGACAGATATCTGCTTCGTTATACGCCATGAATGGGGTTCAAGAATATATTGAAACCGTTAATGATCCTAATGAAGGGATATGGGATTTACCTCCTTTATGTTCTTTGTTTTGTTAATTTTTATATTTTTAGGATTTAGTTGCAGTTTTTATAAAAACAAGGAATTTCTGAGAGATGAACTGATGTTGATGTTCTTGCTGCTGCTATGTAAGAAGCAAAAGTATCAAGTTGTTCATTTGACTTTTTTGAAAGGTTTCATTGTCATTTTCAACTTAGTTTAATTTGCAATCATGAATATCAAGACATTGTTGTCTTAGTTTGAATTATTTTGTTTCTCTTGCTTATTTATATTAGCAAGTTGGGGAAAAAAATTATATTAAAATTAGCTCATTAAATTATGCCAACTTTCTAATTATCAGCAAGGAAATACCTTTAAATTAATTAAACAAATATGTAAGTTATCTAAAAAAAATAAAGCAAAAATGTTAAAATAATTTAATAAAAAGCAAATGGAAAAAACTATGTACAATGGAAAGAAACGATGTCTTCAATGCATATGGATAATAATAATAATAATATTAATAATCAAACAAACTTTATGGTTGATGATTTTAAAGAGATAACTTACCAACTACTCTTCTTCTTCCTCTTGATCTTCTTCAGCATCTAGACCAACTTCCTCATAATCTTTTTCAAGTGCAGCAAGATCTTCACGCGCTTCTGAGAACTCGCCTTCTTCCATGCCTTCACCAACAAACCAATGCACAAATGCGCGCTTCGCGTACATCAAGTCAAACTTGTGGTCAATCCTATTGAAAACCTCGGAAACAGCGGTGTTGTTGCTTATCATGCAGACTGCGCGTCTTGTTTTAGCAAGATCACCACCGGGTACAACTGTCGGTGGTTGGTAACTTATTCCACATTTGAAACCAGTAGGACACCTGCATATTGGGGAATGAATGAATAAATGATCATATTATTTTTGGTTAATATTAAAGGTGATAAAACGATACGATTAATGGGTTGGTAACAGGTCAAAATGGAATTTTTGGTACTGATCGTTGGTTGACCGAAACATTAATTTTGAATTTCTGATAGTTTGTAAATAAATAATGTGTCAAGTACTATAACAGAAACTATACTATTACAAAAGTTATATGTTTGCATATAAATGATTTGTATATGGATAAAATACATTAGGCGGGATTCCTGTTCACCTAACAAACCATTGAAATTTTAAAAAGTTTGATTCAACTTTATCTTTTAATAAAGTCAACACGGTCAAAGTTATCAACACGTGAACAACCATGTAATCAACCGCTTTTACGGTTAGAAACAAAGTAATTTACTCAAAAGTAGAAATCTATCTAAAATCTGTTCTTTTTCTATGTAGTTTTTCCTGAAATGATTTAGGAACCTTTATGACTAAAAATCCACTTTAAACAGCTTTAATTCGGCTTGACCCGTTTTGATTTTAACCATCCTTTTTACTTTCCATTTGACCCGTTAAGAAAAAAAACATAACCGGAACCAAGATTTTTTTTTCAACATGGTATTTGGGGTAAAAACTAAAAAATGTGTAAAATAATTGTTCAGATAAAAAAAAGGAAATAGTAATGCAATTCGGAATTGCAGTTTCTTAACAAACTTTTAGTGGCTATTTATTGCGGTTTCAGTTATACCAATTTTTTTAAAACTTTAACATAAATTTAACGGACGTTAAATTGATATAACTGAAACCGCAATTCAAAAAATTTCTTAAGAAACCGCAATTCTGAATTGCGATATTACTATTTACCGATTTTTTTTAATCTGAACAACTAATTTCCACTTTTTTTACCCCAAAATACCATTTTGAAAAAAAAAATCCCGAAACCAACCTATTTTCTTTTAGCCATCTTTTTTTATCCATTTGACCCGTTAAGAAATAAAGGAAAACCAACCAACTCAGGAGTCAAATTTACCAAATCTACCCAATGGGGTTCCTTATGTAAATAATAAATTCTAAATGAATAAACATACCAATCAACAAACTGTACGGTTCGTTTGGTCTTCATAGAACCGACAGCAGTATTGACATCCTTTGGAATTGCATCCCCTCGGTACATCAAACAACAAGCCATATACTTACCATGTCTCGGGTCACATTTAGCCATCATATTAGCGGGCTCAAATACCGCGCTTGTGATCTCTGCAATCGAGCTCTGTTCATGGAAGGCGCGTGCAGCAGAGATCACAGGCGCGTATGATGAAAGCATGAAATGGATTCGCGGGTATGGGACAAGGTTTGTTTGGAACTCATTAATATCCACATTAATGGCCCCATCAAACCTTAGGGAAGTTGTTAAGGATGATATGGTTTGAGATATTAAACGGTTTAAGTTACAGTATGTTGGTCTTTCTATGTCTAAAGCGCGTTTGCAGATATCATATATTGCTTCGTTGTCTAACAACACCACCACATCCGTGTGTTCTAAAAGAGAATGAGTTGACAGCACACTGTTGTAAGGTTCCACAACCGCAGTTGACACCTTCATTTGCAACAAAAAAAAATCATGTAAATGTTGAAATACGTGGTTACGATGGAATATGTGATTATTATTAAAATCTAATTAGTTATAAAAAAATATTTTTTTAAAATAACCTGTGGAGATGGGAAAATACTGAATCCAAGTTTGGGTTTTTTTCCATAATCTACAGAAAGGCGTTCTAAAAGCAAGGATCCTAATCCTGAACCGGTCCCACCACCGACAGCATTAAAAACCATAAATCCTTGCAATCCGGTACAGTTGTCAGCTAATTTTCTTACGCGATCAAGACACACATCAACAATTTCTTTTCCCACTGTGAAGCGAAACATGCATCGTTTATCAAACTATTCAAACAGAAGTTGAATAAACATATTGTCTTTGTGGTTTGGGTATTAAGTATCAAAACTAACAAGTTTAGGGTTTATGATTTTAAATGTTGTAATAAATTTGAGTATTAAGGTTAACTTCCGGTGACATTTCGTTAAATTAGGATAAAATGACCAAAATACCCTTTAACTTTTCACCTTTTGACTTTAACTATTCAAAAAGTAAAAGGGTATTTTGATTATATGACATTAACTTAACATAAAAGTTAACGGAAGTTAACCTTAATATCCAAACTCGTTACAAAACTGAAAGCACAAAAGACAAACTGTTACCTTTTTTTGCTTTGTTCTATGTAACTAACTCTTCAAACTATGTTACTATGATCAAGTTAATAAAAAAGATCTTTGCAATGGTATAGAATATTTGTCATGTATATAAAGAGTTTATATTGATTTAATTTAGAAACATTTTTTTTTTATATTTTGGAATAAGTTTTACCTGTATAATGTCCTCTAGCAAAGTTATTAGCAGCATCTTCTTTGCCAGATATGAGTTGTTCAGGATGAAAGAGTTGTCTATAACTTCCAGTTCTGATTTCATCAATCACAGTTGGTTCCAGATCGACAAACACAGCCCTTGGAACATGTTTTCCAGAACTAGTTTCACTGAAAAAGGTACTGAACGAATCATCTGTAGATCCTGCACCCGATTCACTGCAAACACATTACAAAAACTTATAATCAATCACGATATAGAACAAAAATTCGTAATTCATATCATAAGTGATGAAATCGAATCATCAGATGTGATTATACGACACACGTAGTCTGATTGCATCAAACGCTAAATGTAATCGATGCAAACCCTAAATACGAACGGTAATCTTACAAATCCCCAATTAGAACAAGTAGATATAAATTAATGAATAATTAAATATACCCTTGTAAGAATCCATCGTTTTGGATTCCGTGTTCGAGGCAATACAGCTCCCAGCATGAATTGCCGACCTGAATTCCCGCCTGTCCGATGTGTATGCTGACGATTTCTCTCATAATTGGTATACAAAAAATGCGATGATGTTGATTGAAAGATGTATGTTGAAGAAGATGAAACTGGAAAATGGAAGATTAATAGAAGCATAATTGTAACGAGAAAAGAGGGGATTAAACGGCCAAACGGTTGCTGCGGGATCCCACTGATTCGTTATTTCTCGTTGCCGCCAAAATTTCTGTGTGTTTTTCTCCATTGTTACCCTCACGGCCTCACCACCCAAATTCATTTCTATCAAAAGATTCAAAAAACTATAATTACAATTATGATAGATTTATAAATATATCAAAAATTCAGCAGACGGTTTAAAGTGTAAGTTGAGAGTTTTCTTATTATTTTCCCTTGTGATCACTAGTCTTAATGTTTTCTTATAAGCTCGATGAGGTGTACCATAACGATGAAAACTGAAATTGCAATGGATCCATTAAGAGAGATTTGAAGTATATTGGGTGTGAATAAAATTTATTTATGTTAAATAGCAATTACATTGAAACATAAGATCAAATGAATAACAAGCAATATTATACTACATAAGTAAAAGGATGCTTTTGTTTCTAATTTAATGATCAAATAGACGTTACTCAATGGTAAAAAAAATGAGATTTTTTAAATCATGGAAGATAGGTGATCGATCTATCACCGAAAAACCCAAAAAGGAAACTCTAAATTCTAGGGATGGTGTTTTCAACAAGTAAAAGGACCGACCAGAAAGTAGTTTTATCGAGGTCTTTATTTATTATGATATTCGGGTATTAGTGAACCCAAACTCCATTAGAGCATCATATTTCCCATCCACATCCTTATAATTCACCAAAAATCAGTTCCTTTTTCAGTTAATAATATTTTGTTGTATATTTATAATACTCTTTTTCTAACCTTCACTCACAACCATTCTTAAAAAGGTATTAAAAATAAATAAGGATGAACAATAACTTCTTAAAACATGAGAAATAAAATGTAATATTTAATGTCTTGTTCACTTAGGGTCCGTTTGGTTTGCGGAATTTATTGAAAATGGAATTGGAATAGTAATTGGAAATTGAATTTGAATTAGAATTTATAGGATTCCTTTCGAAATATAAAATGTGTTTGGTTGTATTTGTTATGAAATTGGAAAGTGACAATTAATTGGTGAATGGTAATTTTAACGGTCGATGACGAGTGGAGGTGGCGGGTGGCGGCAGAAAGTGACGGGGAGCGGCATCGGGCATGTGGCAGTGGGTGGCGGCAGGTGGCGATGGGAGGTGACAGGAAGCGGTGGGAGGTGGCAGCGAACAGTGGCGACGGCGGTGGCAGCCGGTGCTGACAAGGCGGGGGTGGAGGCACCGGCAGAGGAAGCGACTGGTGGCAGCGTTGTTAGTCAGTGCGATAATTGAGGGAGATTGGTGGTGAGTACATTAAACATTCCTACAAAATCTTTCTAAATCCTTACCAAGATACTTTCAGGGAATCTACTATTAATGCACTTATGTTATGTTAGTTTTATTTTCATTTTATTATATTAAAACACCTAAGAGTGGCGGGTCATGGATAAAAGTGTAAACTACTGTAGTTTACTTTTTATTTGTCCAAGAGTTTTAATCACTTACAATCTGCTAGAAATTTACTGGTGGACCGAATCGCTTTCCCGCCATACCAAGTACATGCCACGCAAATGTTCTTCATCTATCCTAGTGACCATATTATGAATCATACATCAGTCTGATCACATGGACAAAGTCAACGAAACAAAAGATGCGCCGCTTAATGTGCCTTCAACATCATATGTCGTTACCTGGATTGGAACGGCTGAGCCCAAGTAACGATGGATCAAGTCGCGCGCTCGAAGCTTGTTGGATCTGGAGGTCGCCCGCGCCAATTCTTGGTACCTGCACACTGAACAACACCGTTAAGGCACCACAAGGAGGAGATTATCCTTGTGATAACCCTCCG
>WOUH02000009.1:3339523-3362426 GCA_009936405.2 Stevia rebaudiana
AACTTGGTTGTATTTGATGTATTTCAAAGTATGTATTTCTCTGTATGTAATCGTGTGCTTTTGACCCGGTCATGATCACGCCCCCGAACACCTGTCGCTTCTGCAAACCGTTGACCGTCTCGAGGGGGTGTGACACCTAGGTTGACCACTATTGTCTCTAGCTAGACGAGTATAGGATTGCATGATTTAGAGCCCATAGTTATTTGACTTAGGCCGAGAGGAAAGTCGAGTACGGGAACATAAGATACGGGATAGTTCCACACTACTTAGCTTCACCCTAGGTTGTTTAGATAGGTGTCTTTGTTTTAGTGGTTTAGGCCGAGAGGATAGTTCCACACTACTTAGCTTCACCCTAGCTTCCTAATCCATAGAAACCATATCCCAGTCAGTTGTCTAGTTCCGTGTGCGTGTGCAATGAAGGCATGATTCTTAACCTAGATAACTATATTTTCTCCTCTGAATTCGTTTGCCCAATCAGTTAGTTAAGTTTAGTTTTTTTCTTTTTGAGTTTACCCCCCCCCCCCCCCTCCCCCATTTATTGTTTTATTATTTATTAGTTAGTAAGTCGAGTTTGATCAGAGTGTGTGTCTAGGTTCTGTTCCTTGAGTCCTTGGAACGATACTCGGTCTTACCATTCACACTATAATACGGCCGGTTCACTGTCGTTTGTGTGTTTGTATATCGTTTTATTTATAAATATTATTACTTGACTGATTTAAATGTATGATCACACACATCAAAACACTTCAAAGAAGATGAAACCCCAAAAGCTCAAAAGCAGCATGATGAAGTCTTGTCGCTGTTAGATGTGTTAAAAGTCCAGAACACCACCTCACGAAGAAAAGGAAAAGGAGGTTCGAAAGGCCTTGTAGAATGGTAAAGAATCGATGTCTCTCCCTTATCAACCCACCAACTACTTCGATGCATCGAAATTCACCAAGAGAATCGTCGAAGCAGTCCTTCCTGATGGCTTAAAATCCCTACCAACGTGGGAAAGTATGTTGGAACCACCGATCCTAATGATCACCTACATACTTTTGTTGGGGCCAGTAAAATTGGAAGATGGTCCATACCAACTTGGTGCCACATGTTCGTGCAAACCCTATATAGAGGGGTGCGAGTATGGTTTGATAGACTCCCTGCGGTGAGTATTGACAGCTATGAGGAACTTAGGGTAAAGTTCATGAAACAGTTTAATCCAAAGAAGCAGTCCACAAGGGACCCCAATGACGTCATGCACATCAGGCTGAAGGATGATGAAAGAATCGACATGTTCATGGAGCGACTTGTAGATGAAAGCATGTAGATTGAAGAGGTCCTGAAGTAATGAAAACTAAAACCAAAAACAAAAAAACTGAATCCGGGAATTTTTTAAAACTTTAATTTGATTGTCTTAGATTTATTCACTTCTACTTTTAACTTTTAGTTTTTCTTATACATCAACTTCTAGCTTTAATGTGATTTTCAAGCTAATTTTTAATTTTTATATAACTTTAAGCTTTTTTAATGTTTAAATTCTATAGAAAACTGCAGGGGACGAGGGGTCCATATGATTGATCATATTGCAAGTTTAGTTATCAAATTTCTTAAATGCTAACGGGGTCCATATGATTGATCATATTGCAAGTTTAGTTATCACATTCGTTAATGAACATGAATGATAGGGACTAAACTTCAATGATTTCACAAATGTTTTTATAATTAGATCAATATTCATATAAAAGACGATCAAATATGCATTTTACTCGAACTGCTTATAGTAAATATTCAATTCTATAAACGACTTCATATCTTCTCTTCTAACTGACAAAAAAATATAATGAATTATTAATTCAAAGTTTATTTTATATTATCTAATAAATAAAATTTGTTCCGGACAGACGCCATCATATATATTTATATTATACCTTCTCAACATTTGTTTCATGATTTTTCTCTTTTATTAAATGTTAACGATTATAGTCTAAGTCAACTAATGCAAACGTAGTTCGTTATAAACAAAGGTCTCTGATACCAATCTGTCACACCCTCAAATTTCCACTCGCTAAAACCCGCAATGGAGGTGTGATGACTGGGTCAGAATCGAAGTCAATGTTCATATTGAACGACATACTATATGATTTAATAATTAAAACATTTATAGTTCAATATGATTCTTCTTTTTAATATGTTTATCAAAGAGCCGAAGCAGTTTAGAGAATTAATAATTGTTTAAAAGCAGAAGCATAAATAGCTTTTGCAAAACACACACTTTCCCAAAATTAATAATTTGAGTTTAAGTTATTAAAATGATTCGGGGTAATAAATGAATGAGACCTCCTTAGCGTGGTGTTTCATGGTTTCCTGAGGAAATCATACTAAAAGTGTCAACCAAATGGGTTGGGGAGTTCACAAGTTTAAAGTTTCAATAGTTTCAAACAGTTGATAACAAGTTGGACAGAAAGTACTTATATACAGATAATCATGATAGCTAGTCATAACATGTTATTGAAAGCATTCGAACCATTACTAACTGTTTAAAAGTTGTGCCTTATTACTAGTGTCTACCGTATGACACTGGCCGAGTTTGTAGGTTGTTAAGCACCCGCCCAACCTCCATTCGACGCGAGTGTAGTTCGTCAAACCCAATAGTACTATCCCAAGCTCCACGCATATTATGGTTCGAGTAAAAGAAAAGAGTTTTAGATGGTAGTTGTAAAGCACTATTAAAACACAAGCATTATAGCATAAAATGTAGATCCCAAAAGTTTCAATAAAGTTTGCATGTGATTTCTCATCCAAGATAAAACAAAAACAGTTAAAAGTTGACTGTAAACTCACCTCAAGAGGTAGTTCGAGTTGCTACACAAGGAAGTAAGAAAGGAAATATCCGAGTAGTAGCGAACACCTATTTATATTAGTGTTTGTTAATTTATGTGTGGGTTATACAAAATTGCAGGAGACCAAGGAGCTATATGATTGATCATATTGCAAGTTTAGTTATCAAATTCCTTAAATGCTAAGGGTCCATATGATTGATCATATTGCATGTTTAGTTATCTCATTCATTAAATGCTAACAAACATAAATGATAGGGACTAAACTTCAATGATTTCACAAATGTTTTTATAATTAGATCAATGTTGATATAGAAGACAATCCATTTTACTCGATTTGTTTATAGTAAATATTCAATTCTGTAAACGACTTGATTTCTTCTCTTCAACTGACAAAAAATATAATGAATTATTAATTAAAAGTTTCTTATATTATCTAATAAATAAAATTTGTTTCATGATTTTTCTCTTTTATTAAATACACTAGCTTAAGATATGTGTATTACACGTGCTTACGTAATTAAAAATTAAAAATTTTATCATTGATATATTAAATTATTATATTGTAAACACTTAAAACAAATAATTGGTTAACACTTTTGTTATAGTAAATTATGGATCAACTTTTATTACAAACTTTTTAAATAAAAATGTTTAAACTTGATTGGTAAATTAAAGAAAGTTAAAATTAAAATTTGATTAAAGTAAATGTGGCTTTAATTATAAATATCTTAAATTGGATTGTTAATTCAGTCCACCTGTCACATCCCAACCGGTGGTGGAAACATTGGCGTGACTTGATTGTTCATCACACGTGCCACTAACGTTACAATAATATTAACATGCAAAATTATTTATTTTATTGAATTGGAAAATAAAGCAAACTACACCCTTTGAAATGAAATATATACAACAAAAACATTATAAGTTCTAAGTAATTAATCTAGGCTCATGCTTCTTAGATTGTCAAACAACTTGAATTTTTAACATGTTACACATGTAAAATAGAGTTTAAACTAAATGAATAGTTTGTGAGTTTTTTACGTTATATATAGATATAAATTTAAAATGAAAACAATGCGATTCAATGTTTATAAGAATAATGTTAAATATGATGATTTGAACTAATAGCTCTCAAGAGATAAATGCACTCGTGTGAGTTCAATGAATGACTGTAGGGAGATAAAACACTATCATGATTAACTGAAGCGAGATACAAGACTTCTATGACTATTGACTGAATGCATGAACATGCATGAACAAGTACGTGCAAATAGCAAGTAAGACATTTAACATATATTCAAATAAACATATAGAATTCACATTTGAGAATTTAGTAAAGTTTGAATCAATGATTTGACTATAATGACATGTGTAATAGCCCAAAACAAAAAGTAAAATAAAAATAGAAAAACTCACAGGTTGCATAGCGATCCAAATATCACAACCAAAATTAGTTGTGATAATCCACGACCACAAATCAACCTAACATGAGGATATAAATAATTACGTTTAATAATTCTATGATCTAGTATTTATATATATTTTCGTAATTTTGCTAAACTCTATGGATTAATCACATGTATTGTCTAAATTAGTTTAGTGTCTTATTTATTTATCACTAAATAATAATTAAACTAAAATTATATGAACTTATTATAAGAATAATATTTAACAAATCTTATTCTTTAAAGTTTAAACGTTTTATAAAAATAATAAAATAAATATTTAAACAACACAGATTATTAAATATTTCTCACTTCAGAATATGATACCTAATTTTTTGAGATTTAAAAATATATTTTGTTTAAATTGCATCTTTGTTTTATTTAATTAATTACTTAAAAATAATCTTCTTTTTTATAAACTTAACTAAAATTTTAGTTTATTATTTTTATAAAATTAAAAAATGATGATTTTGGATATAGAATAGGTTAAAAATAAGTTTAAAATAAATTAGTTATGAATTATTTAAGTTTAATAATTAAATATATTAAAACTGGAAAATATGGTCAACAAGTAAAATAAGGTTGAGACTTGAGAGGTGCACCTATGACAAGAGTGCTTAACAATCAGGCTGGATGGTATTAGTTTCTATGAGCTGATTGTAAAAATCTTCCCAAAATTCCCATTACAAGCCCTAGAATCTAAGATCCCTCAAATCCAATCTAATTGTGGTTGCATTGGTGAAACAAACTTAGGGATTTTGGTAAGAATGTAAAAACGAGGATCGGGCATGTATCATTTACCTGGAATGAAGTCGGACGGATCGAGTTTGAGATCGTGTTTGTGTTCTTCGCTTTCTTGAATCGATCCGCAAATCCAAGAGTGTTTGAGATGCTCTGTTTTACTGTGTTAGTTTCGAATGGATATGGTTGATGTTCACTAATGCTTAATCGTGTCCTATCCATTCCAAACGACCCATTTAATCTTGAGTTCATAATCATGTGGGTCTCTGATTAAAGTTGTGTTAATTGATTATTAAAATCGGAATTGATGGTAGGATTGAACTCTTTAGAACTCGACGATCTTGAAACTGACAAAACCGAATTAAATAGACAATGTTTAATCTGTTTTAAGAGGTGGTCGCTGGAATTTTGGGATGGTGGCCGGATTGTTCATCGCTGGCGATCAGGGGCAACCGGATTCACGTGGTTATTGTGTTGACTAGGTCAACTGAGATGTAGTTTTAAGGAATTGACAGCTTTGGCCCTTTCTTTCCTCCTATTCCTATTTTAGACACCATGATAGGTTTTATTTGTAAAATAAGTCTGATTATTATAGATTAGCCACAAGATTTATAGAACAAATATTTTGTATTATAAATCTTTTTGATTTTAAATATATTGTAAATCTGTATGTATATTTATAAAATTTTATTTTATAAACATACTCTTTGTAATTCAATATATATGTGTGTGTGATATTAGGATAAATTCCACGATTTTTAATGATTGTTAAATCGAGATAATAACGTGTCAGAAATGTTGTCGTAGTTTTGTCATCGAGTTTTCCCGGATGTTACACCACTCGTATTAGTTTTTTCTATAACGTTTCAGTTGTTAACAGCTTTTGTCGTAAAACTATTACAGAAAACTGTTAAGATTTAAAACGTTATGGACAAAAACTTTTAAGACTTGAATTGTTAGGGATAAAAACTGTTAAGACTTAGGGACAAAAACCGTTAAGACTTGAAACATTATGAATGAAAATTTTTAACACATGAAATGTGAAGGCAAAATTATTAAAACTTGAAACGTTAAGGACGATTAATGTTAATAGTGGAGTGAAACTGTTCTATATTACAAACCCAAGGGATAAAAAATAAATTGGATAAATACTTAATTAGATAATAACAAATTTAAATGATTTTCAAATTTAAATATATTTTATAATTCAAGATAAAATTTACAATATATAAAAAATTAAAAAAAAATTATGGTATTGCCATGTGACATTATTTAAAATCGTTTTCTATTAGAGTTAGATATCTCACCTAATAAATAATAATTAAATACAACTAATTATATTATTTATAAACCTTGTTGTTTAAAAAAATTTAAAACACAAATAACTAAAAAAATATAAATTATTATTGAACACAATTTTTTCCTAACAATTAACTTTTTATTAAAGATACGAAATATTAATACTTTCCCTTAAAATTTTAAAATACCATAGTACCATCTTAAATTTTTGTAAAAAATGATATTTTTCACAAATTATTTTCTAAAAAAATATTAAGAAAAAAAAAACATTTTGAAAGACGAAAGTTTAAGAAAATTATATTATTATTTTGTTACTTAAGTATATAATAACTCATATGCAGTTTCAGTTATATTTCATACTTCACATCCTCTATATATATCTACTTGCTCTCACCGCCCTAATATGTAGCAAGTATGTCTCATACTACTTAATTACAAGGAGAAAAGGGTACTTTGATTGTTAAATAAACAAGTTACAAACAAGACAGAAATGTTGTCAAATGATGTAAAGGAACCAAAGCATCAGAGAATACTTTTCTCTAATGTGATGGTAACTAGGAAAAGAAACCTCATGTGGGGACGAAAATGGAGGCTCGTCGACTTTAGAATGTCCATTGGGATTTTGTCTCTGCATGTTTTGGCTCTTTTTGCACCATCAACGTTCAGTTGGGATGTTTTTTGGAAAGCAGTTTTGTTTTACTTTTTAACTGGAATGTTGGGTGTAACCATGTGTTACCACCGGCTGCTAGCTCACCAAAGTTTCAAGCTACCCAAATGGCTCGAATATACGTGTGCCTATTTAGGGCTTCAAGCTAACCAGGTCTAAATTAATCTGACTATTTTTGTTCATCGTCTTGTCACCTAGTTGCGTTAGTGTTCTTATACTAGTGAGTTTAAATGTTTAAAGTGTAAGATTATATGCTATCTACGAGTAAAAAGTTGGTACTGATGGTAACAATTTCTATGGGAGATTAATACAGAAAATTTATTTTATTAAACTACAATTCTTCTAAAATAACAAAAAATTGTCCTTTTTTAATTTTCTATTGGTACATTGACTTGTAATTCTAACAGAAGATTACATTGATTTTCCTTGCACCAAAGGCCTTATAGCTTAGTGGTATTCCTTTAATTTTCTCTGTGGGACTGTGCGAGGTCTTTGTTTTGTGTCCCACCTATAGCGATATGCTCTGAATTGGGCCAAGAAGGTTTTTTAGTTACCCGTTTGCCTGATGATACTTACCTTTGCTGTTAAATATTTTTTGCACGTGTAGAGGGATCCGATATACTGGGTGAGCATTCATAGGTATCACCATCAATATGTTGATATGGAGAAAGATCCTCATACTCCTACTTATGGATTTTGGTTTAGCCACATGGGTTGGTTATTTGATAGTGCCTTCATTAAGGAGAAGGTGGATGCTTTTATTACTTCATCACGTTTACATATTTCAATATAATCTATTTATTATGCTATTAATTATATGATTATGTATTTATATATATGGTTTTTCAGTATCAGGAACGTAAAAATGTAGAAGATTTAAAAAGTCAAGCATTCTACAGGTTTCTTAGAAATACTTACATGTGGCATATAATTGGATTTGGGGCACTTGTTTATGCTTGGGGTGGTTTCCCCTATCTTGTTTGGATTATTGTAATGTTCGAAATAACTAGTCTTATTATTTTTTTATTTTTTTGTTAAAGAATATATGGATAACACAGTGGTACATATATTTGATGCAGGGTGTTAGGACGACGTGGTTATATCACATGATTTTTCTAATAAACTCAGTTTGTCATATATGGGGACAACGCGCTTGGAACACCAATGATTTATCGAAAAATAATTGGTATAAATATTTGCAAATTCTCTAATCTTTAAATTTTTTTATTTTGTGGAGAAAAATTTTCTAATTCATATGTGATGTTATCTGAACTCATGACCTTTTAGTTGTGAGACACTTTACTTACCAGTAGACCCAACCTCCACCATGGTATCTTGAGTTTTTCTTTTTTAAAAAGTGGGTAGCTGAAAACGTATTGATTGAAATTAGTGATTTAAAAAATATTTATTAAAATGAGTGTTTTTTTTTTTTTTTAAACTGACTTATTTCATTTGTAATCTTATTAGATGAGAAGATTTATACTTAAAATAAAGGTAAGGAAGAAATTTATAGTGAAAACAAAATATTTTGCTGGATGGTCATATTTAATTAGATTGTTTTTTCAAAAGTTTTTTATAAATACTTTTTTAACTTTTATAAGACATTGCTGTATGATATTTAGATTCTCAAAAATATTTTTAAATCTCTTTAGACAATTGTAAATGTTAGTCCCGAATCAGTTTCTAACAGCATGATATCGATCGTAAAACCGTTTGTTTAGGCGGAAACTAAACAAACACGCAATATTAAGAACACGAACACAAATAAAGATGAAGAATGATTTACTATTAACGATTGCACTCAACCTCTAAGGATTGACTGGTACAATGAATGTTCTTGATAAACAAAGAAAAAAAACTAAAACAATGAACGGCTAATCAACGGCTAATGACCTAATGATAACTATTCGGTTTATATACCCACCGTTACATGAAAGCCCATAAACAAATAATAAACTAATTAAAAGACTTCGAGTGCCTTCGGGCCCATCACTGATAATAACACCATCGTGAGGATACCAAGTAACCGAGACCATCATCGAGGGGATTCCATCGAGAACAATAAACCGAGAGGATAGCCACCATTACCACCGAGACCATTATATCAACCGAGAGGAGTAACGGGAAGTACAACAATTATATATGACCCAACACATGTAAACTTTAATTTTAATTTTATGTCAAATATTTACCGTAATATAATTAAGTGTTTCAATTATTGAAAATATAAATTTGTACGCCGTGTAGTACACTAATATGAAGAACGACACACTCCGAAACACCACTCTAATAAGCTGATTATATGTGTGTATATAGAAATCAAAAGAACCCATAAAAACAAAGACAAACCACTAAGGATAAGTAGTTTGATTAAGTTGGTTTGGAGTTCATCATTCAAGAACTAAACTCTTTTCTTTTTGATAGATTTGGAATGATTTGAGCCATGTACTTCAAATAGAAAACAAAAAAGCAATCCTTGTTTACTCTTTAAATTACAAGCTTTTGCATCCCACAATTGTGCAGACCATAAAAAGGATTTATGACAAGTCAAACACTTCATTTTTGGCTCTATCCAACCTCTCATATGAAAGACTCAGAAAGGAAAAGAAAAGAAAAAAGGAGCAATTTCAAGGTGTATATATATTGGTTGAAAGATGTGAGTACATTAACTAATCATCTTTGATTTAATTTAACATGAATAAACCTTTAGTTTTATATATATTTTAATCTTCTAAACTCGTGTTGCTAAGTATATACCTACTAACACAAAAGATTATATATAACATCCAAAAATGATGATCGTAATCATTTACACTGGTCTGCTCTATATTATCATTTTACTTAATGATAATCCTCTTGACATAGTTGTCGGTTTGTACACATTAAATAAGGTTTAAATGTTTATATAAATAATTTGCTTAATGTCTGACCTTTTAAAATCATATATTAATGACAACAATGATATATCGGTGTGTCTTGGACATATAATTTAAAAACTTTGAACCTATGTCTCTTTTATCATATCAGTCATGAGGCCTCTACTAGAAATCAAAATAAGCAACCAAGTATGTTTTTTGATAGCTTAAAATACACTAAATCTGTCTTATGTGGTGTTCGGACCATGACCTTATAGGAAACATCACACTAACAACTACTTTGAATAACTTAGTTAATTAGAGTATTGACCCAACCCTCACCTGATGTAATCAAGTACGAAGTGCGTAAGTGGCTCAACTCACTTGGTATTAAGCTTCCCTTTTGAAACATTTATTTGAGATAGTTAAGAGAAAGTATATAGATTTTTGTTGAAAATATTCTAACTCGCTCAACATTGAACTATTGAAGCATCAAAATCGGTTTGTAAGTTATACATTATAAATTCTAAATGGGAGATGGTTATAATACAATAGAGTTTTTTGGCGAGAAGGACATGAAAGACTTTTAAGCCATTGATTTAGAGATTGTACGGTTCAGATTAATTGATCCCCGCCTTAAAATAAAAAACAACACGTGAAAAAAAGGCTAAAAAGCCATAAATGGAAAATTCTATTTATTGACTTTCCTATAAATTAATTAAACTTGCACCCAATTTTTAGATACTTTAATATTTTTTTAAAAAAATTACACCATAAAATAGAGAATTTAATTATCTTTAATTTAAGTATGGTATTGATACCTTTTTTTTTGACATGGTCCGTATTTTTTGGTCTTGGTCCGTCATTTTTATCCAGTTTATATGAGATTATATAAGCCTAAAGTACCAGTCTGTTTTTTTATAAAGGGAGTCCGTATTTTTAACATTTCAGTCCGTTTATTTTAAGCTTTGGTATTTTTAACTTGGTCCGTATTTTTACAGATGACACGTGACGCATTCTTGTTCACACTTTATCTCCTTAGTATGTTAACCGTCACTCGCTCAATGTTAGTACATTGTAAGTTATAAACACACGCACACAGAGGAGGTGGACGAAACAGAATCTATGCATCAGGTTTGTTCGACAACATTCAGTAGTTCTTACTTGTAATCAGTTAAACCTTCATTCGATCAGGTCTTTTTTCTACATATTCTGTAACCTAATTTGTCTCTGTTCCTTTTTATTGTTATTGGTTGGTGATTTCTTTACTGCTTCTTTCATGCTTATTAATCACTTCGATTAATTACGCCTTTCTTGGTGCCGATGTTTAATTTATTGATTGTGAGTTGTAATTTCATTTCTAGAAAGATTATTGCAAACCTGTATCTCGCCAATTGCAACTCACCGTTGCCATCAATTAATTTGGAGAATGATCAATCCTGTAAAAGAAGAAGACATATTATTGTTGTTTGCCATAAAATTTTATAACATGATATTTGCCTGAACATGTTTGAAATTAATATGTATCTAAAATTTCATATGATTTGTCATTGTACAAAGTGAAGATTCTTATTTGTATATACAAAACACACCTAGAGAATACAATATGAATCTCAGGTAGATAATTGTTTCTAAAACATACTTTTAATTTGAAACAGTAAGTTTAAGGGTGAAGTTATTATCAAATACATTGAATCTAGTTATTTTTAGATATTACTTGTAGTATTATTTATGTAAGTTTTAAGAGATAACAGCCAAAGGGCAAATAAAGAATTATCACTCCCACATCGGCTGATTGAAGAATACAAAATTGAAGAGTGTGCATATTTAAACAACGGTCCAAAAAATAAAAAATAAAAAATCGTACCTTTTCGGCCTTTTTACTAAGATTAAGTGTAGCATCTCTTATTATCAGTTTAATATTTGATATGTGTCATCGGCTTATTTGATATTAATCTTATATTATATCAATCTTATATTTTATGGGGATATTAATCTTATATTATATCAATCTTATATTTTATGGGGAAAGGTTTGTCACAATAACTTGTTGTTGGAGCTTTTAAGTGTTGCCTTGGTTTTGTACTACTACTTAGGTTGGCGCACCCCTCCAAATCATAGTTTAATATTTTTTTACACTCTTATTTATAGTTATTTGATTTAGATTAAGTGGATTCAACTACTTATATAAAGTAGTAAGGGATATTTATTTTTACTCTTGTGACATGTCATTCATTGTATTATGCTTCTTCAATTTGTGGTGAAACTTTCTCTTCTATGTACCATATTTGATGCAGATAACCCGGATCCAACCTGACCCGCGATTGAGTCGGGTTCAAAAACCCACAAGACTACCTAAATAATGAGTTTATATTATAATCTTTAACAAGTATTTTAGTTGTTTATGAAGAGTTGACTGCAATCTGTACAATTGTGCATACCTTTTGTTGTTTAAGTTGAACTATTCAGATAGTAATAATCTTTTAATATATAGTTTTAACAAGGGTGAAGATATCATCAGATAAAATGAATTACGTGTAGTATTGAAGTTTTGAGAGACGACAGCCAAAGGGCAAAAACGGAATTCTCAGTGAAGAAAACAAAGAGAATGAAGCAAGCTTATGACTGTTAAACATTACACATTTTTATTGATTTACACCAAGTTGGAATGATGATATGGTGTAATTGAATGAGATCTTACAAGTCAACCAAATAATATATTCTTTAGTTTATATTGATGCTAAAATCTTTAATAACATGCTACTTCTCGGTCATTATATTTACTTTTACAAATATGACAAGGGGACTCTTACCAAATGTTAGTTATTGAGAAACGTGACAAATGTTTAATGGATTTTGTATCTTATAATAATAATGCTCCTATTTCCTTGATGTTTGAATGTTTGATGGATATTGTATTTTACAATCGTAAGATTTTGCTACATATTGGAATATTGGATTGCAACGTGCATGGATTCAAAGGAGGCTACGTGGGTCAACGGGTTTCCAGATAAGTGTTTGTGATCCATTGGGCTGACCCACCGGGCTCCCAAATATGCCCAACGGATATTAGATTCAAAACTTTGCCATTATTCTTATCAATAAATCCTTGTAGTGTTTATGCACAAACTTATTTCCTGATCAAATAGGTTTGTTGCACTTATTTAACATGTTTAATATTTTCTAGCGCTTTAAAGAAAAATGAAACAATAAACCAGAAAAAAGGAAAAAACACAACTAGAGAAGACACTACAAACCTCATGATTATGATGTATTGATGTCTTCACTAAGACTAGTCGGTATACACCTTTAAGAGGGTGTTGATGGAGTGAACCACGACCAACACAGTGCCCCCTGTGGCTGGGGCCTGGGGCGTGGTTGATGTTGGCGTGGCTGGGAGCACGGCGTGGGTGGAGAGAAGCGTTTTTTGTTTTTTATTTTTTATTTTTTTCAACCAATTATAATAAAACACTTCACACTCTTACCAATTACAATACACCATCTCATCTTCCAACTTTTTACCCACTCACACTCTCAACCACAATGCATTTCCACCCAAAATGGCACCAAGTGGTTGACCAAGTGGGACCTACGTGCCACAACCACCTACCCTTCCAACTACCACGTATACCCCATAGTCTAATAGTGGTTACAAGTTGAAGGGGATGTTTTGTAGTCTTTTAAAAGTTCATAACATCTAAACGGTTAAAGGTAACCTTAAGTC
The DNA here is from genome assembly GCA_009936405.2 of Stevia rebaudiana. Taxonomy (NCBI): domain Eukaryota; kingdom Viridiplantae; phylum Streptophyta; class Magnoliopsida; order Asterales; family Asteraceae; genus Stevia; species Stevia rebaudiana. The sequence goes on from WOUH02000009.1 coordinate 3,353,074, forward strand.
TGAATGCCTTTTTAACATAGCTCGTGGAATTAGTCATGTAGGTAAATAAGGGTTTCTACTTTCTATTATAGTATTTTAAGTTTGAAACAGATTTAACTCCCAATCCCACATCGGCTGAGTGAAGAAAACAAAGAGGAAGGTTCTGCATAATTGAACAGCGGTCAAAGAAATAAAAATTCATACCTTTCTCGGCCTTTTGGCTAAGATCAAGTGTAGTATCTGTTCTTATCAGTTTAATATCTGATATGTGGGTCATCGGCCCACACGATATTAATCTTATTTTTTATGAGGAAAAGTCTGTCACAATAGTCTGCTATCGGGGCTTTTAAGTGTTGCCATGGTTTTGCACTGTTATCTTGGTTTGGCGCACCCCTCTAATTTTTAGTCAATTATTTATGTTTTGCATTTAATTTTTTAATATTCTTATGTAGCTTGAAATAAGTTGCTTAGTGTTGTATGTTAAGGTAAATGTTGGAATATTTATTGATGTCTTTTAATGATGTTACTCTCTATAGCTTTTATTTTAAACCTTTGTTTGTTTCCAGTTATCTCATGAAGAGGATGATGCCGTGATGTGAAATAAATCTAACAATGCTATGTAAACACATGATATTTGAACCGCTTTATAGGAGACGAATCATATAATCTTGAACATGTATATCCTAGAAAAAGGACCCGTTTTGTGTTCATTTTCGATTTCTTCCTAAATAAAGTCATTAGTGTTGTTTATTAAAACACTAAATTAAAATTTGATCACAAAAGACCACTCTTGTTTATTAAAATTTCGATTTCTTGAACATGTATATGCCAAAATCAAACACTAAATTTGATCACAAAAGACCACTCTTGTTTATTAAATTTTTTTAGTCACGTGTTTACAATGACACCTTTGATCCTATACTTTTACCAAACGAACCTTGCCAAACAAGTCTCCTAATCCTACTTAAACCCCTAATGCCTAGGATTTTAAACTCTTAGATTATCATGCAAATAAGCAAATTATTTAAACCAATAAACATATAAATTAAAACATTTTAAATAAAGTTTTTTTTTTTTTAATTCATGCTTATCAAGCTTTTTTTTTCAAATTTGAACCAAATTAGGATTAACATTCCGACAGTAATCAGCTTGCTACAATTATCAGACAAACTGAACTGCAAAGCTTCCGCTTATTGATAAGATTAAAATTACATAAAACGTTACATCCAAATTGCAACCAATTTCTAACAAAAAACGGTAATAATTATAAGCTTTTTGGATTCTTATGCGGGACATTAGATGCAAATGCACGTTCAAAAACAAACTTTAGAGGTAACTGGCTACTAATTCTGTCTACCTTTTAGCAAATCTGATTAAATTAATTGACAGTTCACAAGTTATCCTTTCTGTATAAACATCATGATAGTTACTAGTGTTTGAAATACATAATCATCTTTATTGATATGAATGTGATCTAGCAACACTGATCTTTGAGTTTGAAACAACTTTCAGGGTAAGGATTTGGAGGTTAATTTAGTATCAAGTAACTAGTGAACACTTTCTGTTCTCAAAAGGTTAATATTATCAGCATTTAGGCATTAATCAACATTATGGTATTGAATCATGAGTGATGAAAACCAAAGGTAAAAAGAATCTATAACTCCCACATTGGCATATGAACAAAAACATGAAGAAGCTGCCTATATAAACATTGGCACAATAATTAAATAAGCATACCTTTCTCGGCCTTTTGGCTAAGATCAATTGTAGTATCTGTTCTTATCAGTTTAATATTTGATACGTGGGCCATTGGTTCACTTGATATTAATCTTATTTTTTATGGGGAAAGACCTATTACAATAGCTTGCTATTGAGGTCTTTGCGAGTCACCTTGGTGTTGCACTATTTCCTTGGTCTGGCACACCCCACCAAACTTTAGTTTAAGTTGTTTGTTGAGTTTCTAATTCATCGGAATTTATTTCTATAACTATAACTAATTTTAAATAAGTAATTGATGTTAACTTGATTCTAGAAATTTTTTAGCAGTAAACTTGGAAAACAATGCTCCACAATTATTGAGCAATGGGTTTTAAAAAAACATCAAGATTCAAGACTATGAAATATGCTGTAAGCTGGTTATGTGAATGCTTTTTTTAGTCCTGATTTAGAAAACTTGTACCTTGTTTCTAGTTGATATGGGGAGGAATGTTTGGTTGTTGAGTGACCCACTTTTTTTTTTTTTTTTTGAAAAGCGAGTGAGCTCTTTTACACATAAATATAGATTTTAGAAATATGAAAAATGAGGCTATAATGTGACAGCCACTAATTGGTTGTCAATTTACTATACATATGTGATATTGGCATTATATATAGTTATATAGCAATACTAGTTAAATACATCCGGTGCGTGACGGTTGTGTCTTCTCGATCATTAATATCAAAACACATATTAAAAATGACGTTTTGTCAGTCCTTTGTAAAAATAAGCATCGACAAACCCGAAAACATTAACGTGGTTATGCAAGTATAGAGTGGTGTATGAAATTACTTCCGCTAAATTTGGTTTGTACGTAAAACTACCTGAAACTACTTGAATCACTCGCAATACAACCTTAAACCACCCACCCCACAAAACTCACACCCATTTACTTTGCTTCCTTTCGGTTAGTTTTACTTGAAATTAACCCATAAGGTTTACCTAATGCACAAGGGCCAGCATATTTGTACAAACTACAAAGGGCGTAAACATATTTTCATAAAAATAGTTGTTAATTTTGTAATACTTTAAAGAACGAGGGTGTGTATTGTAAATCTACTTTCAACATTTTGCTAGAAGCGATGATAATGAAGTTTATACGGTGAACTCCACAAACGCCAAAGAAATCAGATAAGAGCAACCGGAGTCGGCGGAGAATGGGTGGTTTGAAAGCGGTGGCGGTCATCACCGGCGGCGACAACTCCGTCAAAGGATCTCTTCACTTTATGCAGGAAGCCAATGGTCTCTCGTCTCTTGTGTGTGTTTGAATTTTTATTTTGGGTGTTTGTTCTTCGATCACACACTTTCATCTTTGATTAACAACAAAATCTCACTGAAATGATTTCTCATTAGTTAATTATCGTTAATTCAATATTTTTGCAGTTAAATTGTTACTCAATTTAGTTGATGAAGTTGTGAATTGAAAACAGGGGTAACTCAAGTGAGAGGGAAGATAATAGGGCTCACACCAGGTCTTCATGGATTTCATATTCATGCTCTTGGTGATACCACCAATGGCTGCAACTCAACTGGTAATCCTTACATCTACAACACCAATTTTTGTTCAGAAAGTTTAAATTTCACTAATGAAAGTTTAAATTTCATTCATGAACTGTGAAATTGACCTAGGTTTTCAAATTGTTAGTCAAAATGTTTGATAAATTCATTTACTCCAAACTTCAAATGTGATTGTGTCTAGATATAATCTTGATCTGAATTTCAGGTCCTCATTTTAATCCATTAAACAAAGATCATGGAGCTCCTTGGGATGATACGCGCCACGCAGGCGATTTGGGTAACATTGTTGCTGGACAAGATGGTTTGTTCTTCATTTCCTTAAAACTGTCTAATTTAGGCTCGATTTGTCAACAACCATTTGCCATTTTCATCTTGTTGATTCCATTTTTACATGTAAACATAAATATATGATTACATTCCCATTAATAGAAAATTGATGAAGAAATGGACGATTCGAGTGAAACTGTTTATATTCATATTTACACAATTTAACAAACTTTATTCATTTTGCAGGGGTTGCTGAGGTGTCAATTGCAGATAAAAATGTATGCATCTTATAAATTGAAGATATCGTCATTTGTGAAGATAATGAAATTGTTTCTTTCTAACATAACCAAAAACATCATTTTTCTTTCAATTTTCCGACAGATTTACTCATTTTATCTAGAAATTAAATTATTTTCGTCCTGTTGTATCCTCTGAAATGTTTTTCAGATTCCGTTAAGCGGGCAGCATTCCATTTTGGGGAGAGCTGTTGTTATTCATGCTGATAGTGATGATCTTGGGAGAGGTAATGTATCAAGGGTATTTTAGGAATTTGACTGATATTAATTCATTTCAATAACCATGCATTTTGTAAAATGTTGAAATTTTAATGTTACAGGTAATCATGAACTTAGCAAGACAACAGGAAACGCGGGTGCTAGAGTTGGTTGTGGTAATTTACTAATTTGCCCCTCTCTCAACCAATACTAACAAATATAAATCGGAGCCCGATAATTTAAAAAAATCATTCAATTAAACACTGATGTGTTTTTGCATTGTTATCTAACAGGTGTTATTGGGCTTCAATCTTCGGTGTAAAGCTAGCAGTCAGGTTTCTTTACACTTTGATTAATATGCATTTACATGTTAATCATGTTATGAGATCTAAAATTAACTAAAGAATCATTTGTGGTATATACTTTTCTGATCCGTTTCTGTACATTTCAAAGTTATTATCAAAACATAAGATCATTTATCATCAATCAAACGCCATCCATCATGACCGCGTTGCAAAAAGTCGCATAAAAAATTAATATTTCGTTCTTATGTTTAAGAAATATGGGTCCTCGTTGCTTACTGGATTGACGAATGTTAGGTTTTGACTATAATTTTTTAAAATATGACTTAAAATAGAAATAATGTTCATTTGAAGATTTCTTTAGTAAATTGATATCAACTCATTTGCGGTAAACAAAATTAGTAAGTATAAGAAAAAGAAAACACGAAATTTACTTCTAGAAATTGATATCTTCAAATTTGTTTTGTCATACTTATAGACTTGTTTCTTAAAGGCTTGAGCTTGACTCGAGTATTTTTAACCATGGTTTGATTCATGTTTCAATTGAGCCGCTCTTGGCTAACTCATGTACGGCCCACAATTCACACTGCTAGCGACTATTATTCTAGAAATACAATCAAAATAACTATTCTAGAAAGTAGAAACACAATTAAAATATCAATTACTACTTTGACAACAAAAAGAAGCACGAAGTCACATATGAGAGATATATCAATCTATTATGAATAAACGTTCATCAACCTTTTCCTATATAACAGACGATTTGACAGGTAGCGTTAATCTTGCCGATTACAATTGACATTAAAAACTTAATACAGACAGCTAAATAAACCGAAAGTTACGATTCATTCGTTTTTACAATCACAATGAATCAAATAAAATCCACATGAGAACAATTTCAAAGTCAAGCCACTAGATTTATATCATCAAGGTCGGTTTTCTATAAAACTTACATGAAAATATATAGATAAAAATACATTCATATCACTTATTTGAATATATATAAAACATTATAAAGTAAAAGTTATAGGAGAAAAATAATAATTATATTGTAAATAAAAACAGTGAAATGAGGAAATAGGCTTGCACGTTTTTTCTTAGACCTACACATGTTGACTAACGTGGCCAAGTTTGTTTACGAGTCTAGAAATATATATTTTTGGACCACGTATGTGTATGTGTATGTGTATGTATGATATATTTCCACGAACCTACAACTCAATTAAATGAATCAATGCTGTCTTTATTATACACTTGCGTTGCGTACACAATCCCACATATCTCACCTTATTTGGACTTTTGAGTCTACAAATCTACATCTAAGTATCAAAACTACAATTAAGCAAGTAGCGAGTTAGTTGTTTGGTAGCAATATTGTTAATACCGATAGAGTTATTTAATTAATGTTCTAGTATTATTATAACTTTATAACTGTTGATAGTTATAATAATCTGTCATAGCCTTTCGTAAATTGTTGCAATAATTCGTATCTTTGGTGTATTTCGGGTACCCAATTTCATAATAGATTATATCGTAAGTTTTGACGATATTTATTTGCTTTATTCGATTCAAGATCAACATTGTAGCTTACCTAACAGTAGAAAGGACCACAAGACACATGTCAAGTTTGCGAACTTCGACTTTAGAACTGAGTTGATCCAAACTCCTGTGAACTTTGCAAAAATGAATTATTTCAAAGAATTAATCATTCCAGTGCAAAATAAAATAATCATGTTTTTTCAAATATAGTAAAAGATAAAATACTTACGGGTGAATTTTTTATTTTCTAATAACAAGCAAAGGTATGAGGTCCCTTTCAGCATTTAAGTATATTGATTATTAATAAAATTAATAAAAGATATATTTCTACTACAAGGCTACAGCTTTAAATGCATCCTCTTATATTTAGCGAAAAATGAACTGATCAAATTGTTTTTTAAATAATACTATTATCTTTTATTTTGAACATCAACTTTTAACTCCTAAACACAAATCACCTTTAGCTTCAATAACCGTAACAATATACTAATCGGAATCTATAAATCACCTTCATGGCTTGGCTTTATCGTATGTTTAAATTTTTTATAATTTTATTAATTTACCCCTTTTTTTCTTTCATCCTTAAAGATATAATTAGTAAAAATTAAATTCTAAATTTCAAAAATCTTATTTTGAAAGCATGTAAAAAAATATCTTAAGAAACATATCTATTTTTTTCTAAATAAGAATTGAAATCAATGTAGTTCACATCATGTGGGACCTATTGGACCAACTCCTAATTTGTCAAGTATTTGGGAAAGAAAAGATCCCAATTACCTTGCTTGTTCCAAGTGAAACTCTTCACTACATTCCATGAGAAGGTAGCCACCTCAATAATTCATTGAAATTGATTTAAAACCCAAATTAGTTGTTGCATCTTTCCTTCACACAAACCAAAAGATCTCAACTTTGATGCAAAAAAGATGGATCTTGAAGATGATGGATGGGTGAACATACCATATGATGGGCTTCTTGAAGTCCATGATGATGGGGGGAAGAAGTTCTTTTCAAGAAAGTTTGTAAGGAGCCCCAAGAATCTTTTCAAAATGAATTACTTTGATTCCTCACAAAAATCCCAAGAATTTGTCAACACGTTATCCCAAGATGATCCAAGATCACTAAAGAAGTTGATCACTTTCCCAATTCATATAGATGATCATCAAGTTGTTGATCTCCATGAAGAGGTAAAGGAGATTACCAAACTCCCAGTTTTGATCAACGGGGAGCTTAAAGCTGCTCCTGAACCGGATCAAGATCCGGTCTTTCAAGTTTTCTTTAAAAAAGAGAACGAATTTGTCGAAATGAAAATGGATTCTCCGAGATCAGGGTCTCGGAAAATCACTTCACCTTATATTGAAACAGACATGTTTCAATTTGAGGACGAAAGTGATGATCATATTTACAATGGTTCATCACCATCAAAAGTGGTGATTGATGAGTTGGATGAGAAAGTGATCAAGGAAGAAGAAGCCAATGAAAGATTGAATGTTTGGAAATGGGGTTTAAATGGGATTGGTGCTTTTTGCTCTCTTGGTATGGCTGCTGCCACCATTTGTATCATCCTTTTTGGAAATGGTCAAAGACACAAACAAAATCAAAAGATTAGGATCCAATTATACTCTGATGACAAGGTTTGATACAACTTATTGATTAAAGTCTTCCATTTTCACATACTAATATTCAATGTTCTAATTATGGTTTCAAAAAGTGTACTCGTGTATGATATAACCCATATTATTAATAAAAATGGGTAAATAGTAAATACAACATAAATATTTGATGGTATAAAAATGAAACAAGGAACTTTAAATTTAGATTTTAAAGGCAATTGGATAGATCTACTATTATACTCAAAGATCAAGCCTCAACCTCTCTAAGATGCTAATTTTTTAAAAAAATATGATCACCCCTGTTCTTAATCTTTAATTATTAATGTTTTTCTTATATTGCAACATTAATTATTTTCAATATGAATGAATTTGCAGAGGATAAAGCAAGTGGTTCATCAAGCAAATGAAGCAATGTCAGCAATGAGAGGGGTCCCCTTGACCACAGCCCATATCACATATGGTGGATACTATGAAGGCTTGTAGAGTAAAATTAACATCTAATTCTTTAAAAAACTTAATTAGAAGGGATTTCGAAATATTGTATATAAGTCGAGTATAATATATGTTTTTACTAGCTAAGTAAACATAACTATACGTGCAAGAATTACCGGTCGATGAAGGACTGATAAACTTCAACGTGTTAGATGTTTTATTGTCTAAAATCGTGTATTCTTGCAAAGTGTGGTTTTGTTTTTCCATTGTTAGTAAAACATTAGTTTATTATAAGTTAAGCATCTAGCGTGGATATATCATGAGATGTAACATTTGATACTTATATTTGTGTATAATTATATATTTATATGAATTGAATATGTTTAAAACGAGAATAAAGTGGTTAGATATCAAAGTCGTAATGCATGTATGTTTTTTTCCGTAACGACCGCAAACATGTGTCCTTCAATGACTAATTAATGTAAATTTTGACAATTGGATTATAGTGTTGCTAGGTAGAGATAATATTAGCTAAACTAGTGACAGTATATACTGAAATGAAGGTAAAAAAGCCAGGGCCGTCCTCAATAGGGGTGTTCAAAATAATCGAAACTCAAAAAAATCCGATGTCGAATCGTATCCGAAACCTGAAAAAACTTATTTGAAAAATAATATTCGGATAGATTCGAATCGGATAATACGATTTTAGATTCGAATCAGATTTCGAATTGGTAGAAACTTTTTTTTAATATGATGTTCGAATTCAATTTGAATAAAACGAATAAACCCGGTTTATTCGGTTGTTCGAGTTGTTCGGATACAAATTTTTTGATTTTAGGTTTTTAGGTTTATTCGATTAGATTCGAATTGGATTATAAAATTTTAGATTTGAATCGGATTCGCATTCGAATTCAATACTCTCAAATTCAAATAATCCGATTCGAATAACCCAAAACAACCCCTAGTACTCCTCGATAATCCAAAATATTTTGGCACCCTGGTCGATAGAAACAAAAAATGACCCTAAAAACCTAATTCAATAATATATTGGATTATTTCAAACTTTAACACATTTTATGAGGGGCTAATAAGATTTAAATCACTTACTGGGTATTAGAGTAGTGGCTTTGTTGAGCTCATCGCTAACTTTGTGATTGGGTTTATTAATTATGTTTAGATAGATCCGAAATTTAAAGAAAATCAAATTATAATTTTTATATAAAAAAATTATACATATAAAATATCGGGTTAGGATCAAATAGAAATTATCTTTATTGTAGGAAGGGTATGAAGAATTTTAATTTTCTTATAACCAACTCAAACGAATTCCAATTGAACTCTTTTCAACAGCGTTAGAACCGTCTCGACAAACCGTTTCATGTTAGCTTTTAGGGTTTAGCTTTTGAGGTTTTGACTTTAGGGTTTAGCTTTTAGGGTTTAGGCTTTTCTTTTAAGC
>WOUH02000009.1:3369045-3379242 GCA_009936405.2 Stevia rebaudiana
TGAAGTGCCGTAAAACTTTGATGACCCCTTGCATCATATTTTGTTTGAAACCATTCGTAGTTCATTTCCATGTCTCCGACGATTTGCAAAAATAATTCTTTTGGCATACAGAATCTCATTGAAAACATTTCCGGTGTGTATATTGCGTTTGAATCATCAAAATATTGGTCAAAAAGACGTTTGTGTGATTCTTCACGATCGTCATGACGTATATATCTTTAAAATAAATACAAATATAACTATAGATGAATATAAAAAAAAAATTCGTACTTTTAAGTAAATTTACTAACTTTCTTGAATAGGACCCCGTCGATTAGGAATTAATTTGTAAACTCGCGGCTACAACGGTTGTTAAATACTCGTAATTTCGTTGCATAAGTTCGTCCTCTTCATATTCGGAACTTGACGAATCGTATTGGCTAAAACGGCTCCATTTTTATCAAAGTGTATTGGGTGAAAAAAATAAAAATATAATTGAGAATTGTAGAGAGAATTTGAAGACATGGTGTGAAAAATTAAGGGAAAATGTTGGGTTTATATAAGATTGAAAAAATATTTTTTTTTTCCAACGGTCAAAAAAATCCAATCAACGAATTCGGTGAGCATCGGTGAGATCGCCCCGAGCGCCCCCGTCCCGATCCCGGGGGGCGGTGTTCCCGATCGAGGCCGCTCCTCCCCACTCCTTCCCCGAGCCCACTCAGTGTCACCTAATAACAAGTTCCTGGTTACAAGACTTCACAATAATACTGAAAAAATGGCAAATTTGGAATTAAAATATCAGTGTGAGGACTTTAAACCAGGGTTATAACCCCACTAGTTATACGAATTCATTGATATGGTGCTATCTCCTCAAAGGCGGTAGTAATGAGAGAGATTAAGTCTTGCACCAAGTCTATACAATCATTTCATACTAAGCAAGAACCTTTACACTACTTTGCACAAATCATAATTTCAAACCCACATTCCTAGTATGCTAATATGTTTCACTACATAGACAAAGATAAGAAATATGAACGCTTAAATCAACAAACACAAAGAAAGATTAATGCGAAGGTTTTTAAACTCATTTCAATAAAGATAGATCATTACTTGAAGTCACACACACATACCAAGATAAATATCCATAATTATTTGAATTCAAAACATCAATGAAGGTCATCTTTCTGAAGTGAATAATAGATTTAACCAAGCATGGTCAATAAAACAAGAAATATCATTCTTGAGATAGATATGGTGTAAAGTTAAAGAAAAAAATTGAGTTGATTGTTCTTACGCCTTGGATTAATGAAGACAAGAGAACCATTAATCCTTGCAAATGAGCTAGAGAATTCAATTTAATGGAAGTGTGGGTGGTGTGACACACCTGTTCTTGGTGAGGTACGAGCCCATGACACGACAATTTATGCGCCACTGCTTTTACAAATAACCATTTTTGGAAAATTAGTTTCAAATGGTCGTGGTACTTCAAGCACATGACGTGCCTGACCTTGGGCACAAGAGTGTGTTGACGTGGGCACATTTTGGTGTTTGATCGACTCTAAGAACTTTGTCTACAAGTATTGAGGCACATCCGCACTTTTCTTCAATTTCTCTGTATCTTTCGCATGTATGATCATCTAGATGCTAATAGTAACTGAAAATTCAAAAAACTAATTAAGTAACTAATCTACAAGAATTCTCAATAAAATAAATGAAAACGAGATACAACTGATCGATGTTAAAATAATATGCAACTGTAATCACATCAAATTCTAGAACCACCACAATCCTTAAGACACATAATAGAACCTCAAGTAACACAAGTAATTGTTCTAATGTTCCCATTGCCACCCTCAATCTCAAGGAATCTTATTCTATTAGATTCAATGGCATCTTTCACCTTTTTAAGGAGCTTTAAATAAGTAAAAATAGTAGAGAGGTGTGTTTCCAAAAACTTAGTTAAGCGCGTCACTAAAGGAAATATTTTTTTCTTTCATGCGTTTAGTTTACACCTAAAATTTTTCAATATAGGGTCTCAAAACTTTGAAACCTTCATGTTAGCATTAACAAGGAGGCTACATGCTCACACTCCAAACCCTACGGGCTTGCTTTTGTGCAAAGTCATTCTAAAACTGAAAGGAAAAACAGAAATATCTATAAATTATAATAAGGTTAATGAAATTAAAGTAACATCTTTAGTGAATATGAGATGACATACGGTGAGACAAGTAAACATTTCCATACCAAATATGAAGAGAAAGGGGATAAAGGATATCCTTTACTAGCACATCTTCTAATGTCGAATTAAATCCTTATTGGATTATTTGTTGATAAGAATAAATGTTCAACTAGAGGTGAGACAACCTTCAATCCAACCTCGTAGTTTACTTCCAAATTTCATTTAATCTAAAATCGAAAAAAAGAAAGACAGTTGAACGATTAATTTTAGGTTGTCCTAATCAATTTTGAACATCAATACTATTTTCTTTATATATATTTTATGTAAATTGCTATTTAAATCCATGTGGTTTAAGCAGCTTTTTGCCACTTTCAAATATGTGTTTAGATGACAATTCGGAATTTTGTTTTACGGTTAAAGTTGCATACCTCTACCAATCATACATTTAATTGCCACTAATATTGTAATTATGTAAATTGTAAATGATGTGTTGTTAAGGTAAATGTCATAATTTCTTAAGGGTCATTTGAGATTAATCCTTATACGTACTAAAAGAAAACAAGGATTTATTATTACAATGTGTGGCTGACCCTTTAAACAAACACATGTTAGCATTTAAGTTACGACAAATTGGATTATAATTATCTACTTTGTTATATTAGCATTAAATAATTTCAATTCATGAAATTATTACCATCATTGTCAACTTCTATATCATTGACTTGTGACAGGTCTCAGCTAACGAAACCTAACATCGTTAACATTATACTAATTTGACATGCTAATATGACACAATTTTCCAACCTGACATGTTTACGTGGCAAGAATTTGCTAGCCGACGTGAACCAGTTTTTTAAATCATTGATGGCATACAAATCTTGTAAAGATAAAATCATGTAAAGAATTTATTACAAAATTAACCAATATACACCTTCCATGTCATGTCATATTTGTCATACATTCGTTCCATCCGTGTATAAAATAAAATTCATACCCTATAAACCGTGTTCACGTGAAATATTGATGTACGTTACACCAAAATACGCCTTGATTTCATCGATTTTATTATGCACTTGATCTCATCTCACCTCTTTCCAATTTACTCTCAATTCTTTAATCCATTAAAAGCAAATCAAAACGCTGGTGGAAGATGAGTAGCTTATTCTTGTCCTCGTAGTTGGGCACTCACGTTACCATCATCAATTTGACAAGTATCCTGTTCAATTCAGTGAGGTAATTTGTTCATTACGAACTCGATTCTAGTTGCTTTTTTGTGTTGGATTTGATTCCTTTTCTATTTTTAATTTTGTTTTTCAAATGTGATGTGACTACTATATATATCAATGAAGTGATTTGGGGATAAATTGCAGTGGAAGACGGTGATATCAGCTGATTAGGACCCCGATCGGATTCTCCGGCAATTGTTTAGTCAACTATCTGGTAAACGTTGATTCGATTTTAGATGTGTTCGGCATTAAATTGAATGTTTTTGCTGTTCGTGCTTGGTTATTTATCCGATTAGTTGATCGATCGTTTGCATGCTTATTTATTTTGTTATAATTAGTTTTGTTCATCTTCATTGATTGATCTGCTGGAGGTGTTTTGGTGCAGTTACTTTGAGTTTACTGTTTTAGGGGTTTTTGTTCTTTGTATATTTGCAGTAGTATTTTGGGGGGTTTCAGACCGTGAACTGTTCCTGTGACTCATGATCTGACTCAGTGACTCACTGAGTTTCAGCATTTGGGTCCGATCAGTTTTCTGATTTAGTTGGGCTTGGATAATTTTGTTTTAGAATATTTGGGCTTGAATAAGTGGATAATTTTTGTTACAATATTTGGGCTTGTTTTAAAATTTTTGTTATCCAATTTAGTTGGGCTTAAATAATTTTGTTTCCGTAATATCATTATTCAAATTGTTATAAAATATATTTTATAATAAAACCGTTAAACTAAAAAGAATAATAATATATTGTAATTGATATTGTGATCTTTTTTGGTATAAAGGTTATACCATTTATGAAAGAATATATGAATTCATCCTTTAAATATAAATATTCACATATAATATCCATGTTGTAATAGTAGCTTATGCATAGAAAAAGATAATAATTTTAGAGGTTTAGTGAAAAGAACCCAGATAGCATATTCTTATCAAATTCCATCACATGAAACATGTTCAATTTATAAATCGGTTTCTACACCACGTTTTAATATTTTTGACATTCAACAGATATTAATCTTTTGGCATGAATCATGATTTATACAACTTCAATTGCATATGTTACAACCCACAATTTATAAATATTAGCATGAACTTGTGGCAAGAAACATGATTGTAATACTTTAATTGCATATGTTACACCCCGCATTTTTATAATGATCCAATTATATATTTTAGTGTAATTGAGATTAATTTGGTTAATCGAATAAGTCATAATAGTTATTAAGTAAACCACGTGCACAATCGTTTAAGTCTATTGTGTTTTGGCGGTGTTCCAATAGGCAGAGCCCAGATCCCATAGCTGGGGTTAAAAAAAATTATAACATAATATTGCTATATTGAAAATGCATTGGAAATCTGAATTTTGAAATTTCGCAAGATGAAATTCCGGAAAATTTCAAGGATCAATTTTGCCAATTTCTAAAAGACATTGAAAGTTGCTTAGAGCCGTTTTTGCGACTTCAAATACGACATATACGCTTCTATGATTGATCAAACACACTGGTTCAAAAATCACATACAAAACCACACTTCTTCAATTTTCGGTTGAGTTTTATCCTATCAAAGAATTTTGATGAACCATCAAATTGTTTTAATATGAAAGTATTTATACGACTCTTAATTTTATCAGCGTGATCAATTTTTGTTTTTATTTTTATTTTTTTTTATTTCCTCTACACCAATTCATATTTGTCTTGTTTTCTAATTGAGTCTTCAATATTGTCATCGGACGTATCCAAATTCATGTTTAGCTCACGGCGGCTTATATGACTTGTTGAGATGCTGGCGTAAGTTAGCCGGTTGACTAGATCCATACGCGGCATGTTGACAATGCTTGCCAGATTTACATCATAATCAATTATTTTTTTATATTATCCTATTTCTTAATAGTAAATTTTGATTTTACGAATTAAAAAAACATCGGATCAGTATCGGTGTATAAATTTGAATAATTATCATACAAAAGAGAATCTTACTTCATCTAACTCTCTTTTTGAATTTTTCTTCCGTGCTATAGTTTGTTTTTATTTGTATTGGCAATCGTGTAAGATTTGTGAAATTAATTATGGGTATACTCTTGAAAAAAAGTATTAAGCAACTCAGTAAAAAATATTAAATTTCAAACTTAGTAAAAAGTGTGTTTCGTATGAACGTATCTAATCTAAGAAATTATATTTAAGTTTAGAATATTTTGTCAAGCTGTTAATCTTTTGTATTCTATATTTGTTGTGAAACATATGATTTAGTATTAAATATTAAATTAAATCGTATTACAAATCAAAATTTAATCTTCGTTGGCCCAATAGTTGTTGACAACAACAGAGAACCTTTCTGAGAATCCGGACAAATACGTTGCACTTCGTGATATTTACTTGTCATATAATGATATAAGTGCCCACCTAATGAATCGGTTTTTAAATCTAATGAATTAATGGTATTATATTTTCATAATTAATAAACATACTTACTTTTTTTATTACTTAATAATTCAAATTTGGGCTGTGTGTACAGTTTATAGAATAGTATTTACAATAGAGTTTAACTTGAATACGTATGAAGTGTAGAAATATAAAATCAGAACTACATTGCTTTGACTCTTTTCGGATAAAATTCACATTCTTGGAATTACCACCGGCATTATTCTTGATGACGTGTCAAAACCTTTTTCTTAAAAGATTTGGGGTGAAAAAGGATTTGAAATAACGCAATTATAAAAGATTTGTGCATAAAGTTTACACAAATACATGATAATCGAAATTGTTTTTTAGCGCAAAACAAAACTGATCAAATAGTTTTTTTTTAACAAATAAATGGGAAAATATATTTCTACTACAAGGCTACATCTTTAAATCCACTTATATTTATCGAAAAACAAAAGTGATCAAATTGTTTTTTTAATACCTTTATCTTTTATTTTAAACATAAACTTTTAACCCCTAAACACACATCACCTTTATCTTCAATAACCGTAACAATATAATTATATAATGATCAGAATCTATAGATCACCTTTATCATATATTTAAATTGAAAGAACGCAATTAAAAGATTTGTGCATAAAGTTTACACAAATACATGATAATCGAAAAGCTGTCTATTGCAGACCTTGAAAGAACACGATTATAACATTATAATAATATCCAACCCAACTCACATGCACTTTTTATACCATTAATTAAATGGCTCATAATAATATATTGCGATAAAACTTATTAGAATAATATTATATTACTTTCATTCTTGTATATATAAGGTTTTGGTGATGGCTTTCGATTTCATTCTCAATCATTTATTTTTATTGAAAACTTATTCAGATTAATCTCTCTTTTTAACATTTTCTTTTTGGCAGATTATTTTGTTAACCAAACATGAACGCATTAGCTGCTACAAACCGTAACTTCAAACTTGCGGCTCGCTTGTTGGGTTTAGACTCCAAACTTGAAAAAAGTTTGCTAATTCCATTCAGGGAAATCAAGGTTTTAATTCCTCTTTATTTATATAATTTCCTCGTTTCTTTATCACAATTTTCAATTTTTAATACATTTTTTAAACCCTGAACAACATCATACCCAATCGATCAAACTTCTGGGTATATCTTAATTTGATTCAAATTTAGGGTTTCAGACTTTCAGTTCATCTCGATCTGTTTCAAATTCCAATCAATTAAGAAACTCTCATTTACCAAATATGATTTTTATGCCTTTTTTGGGTCGCCCCAATGCCTTGTAACCAGTTGGTGATTATTAACAAAATTTTTTAAAATTGAAATAATTTTGTTTCTTTAATGCATGATTTTAGGTAATCAATTAAGAAACTCTCATTTACCAAATATGATTTTTATTCCTTTTTTAGGGTCGTTCCAATACCCTGTAACCAATTGGTGACTATTCACAAAAATTTTAAAAATAAGAATAATAATTTTTTTATTTTGAAATAATTTTGTTTCTTTAATGCATGATTTTAGGTTGAGTGTACAATACCAAAGGATGATGGTAGTTTGGTGTCTTATGTCGGATTTAGGGTTCAACATGACAATGCTCGCGGTCCCATGAAAGGAGGAATCAGATACCATCCAGAGGTTCATTAATTTTGATTTTAGATTTTAAGTTGTTATTAATTTCTTATTTGTTATTATTTGTTTCTAACTAAATGATGTTTGATGATAATAGGTTGACCCTGATGAGGTCAATGCATTAGCACAACTGATGACGTGGAAAACAGCAGTTGCAAATATTCCATATGGTGGTGCAAAAGGAGGAATTGGATGCAATCCTGCAGAATTAAGCATATCTGAATTAGAAAGACTTACTAGAGTTTTCACACAGAAAATACATGATCTTATTGGAATCCACGCAGATGTTCCAGCACCTGATATGGGAACAAATCCCCAGGTTTATAAAAATAAAAAATATATTATTTTTTTAAAAATCTTTTACTCCAAAATGACTTATTACTGTTTTGGAGTTTTAACAGACAATGGCATGGATATTAGATGAATATTCCAAATTTCATGGTCACTCACCAGCTGTTGTTACTGGAAAACCTATTGTAAGTAAACCTAACATCTTGAAAATTCAAACCCACGAATTAATACTCATTTAAAAGCAATATAAATTGTAAAAATGTTTTGTTTTTATTTATAAATTTAGGATCTTGGTGGATCGCTTGGTAGAGATGCTGCCACTGGAAGGGGTGTACTCTTTGCAACAGAAGCTCTTCTTAAAGAACATGGATTAAGTGTCGCTGGACAACGGTTTGTTATACAGGTAATATATCATATACTAGCTTAAAACTCGCGGATTACACGGAAATACATAATCAACAACCATTTTTTTTTCATTGAAACGTTGTATATATATATATTAAGTTATTATGTTGCAATTACCTAAAACAAATTGATGTTTGACGCTTCTATGCGTCTAAATTATGGTTTGAGTTTTAAGATTATTCAATAAAACCTTTTAATTTTAAATTTCTTAAATTTATTTAGTAATTATTCAAATAAAAGAAAAGTAAATTTTAAAATTTTATCATAGTAAGGTGTAGTTTTCGTCCCTGATGATTGTAAGGCTTAACAGTTTTTGTCCCTAACGTTAGGGTTATTTTTGATAAGAGTGGACTGAAATTGTTAACCATTGCAACCTCAAGGATGAAAAATGCAGTTTACTATTTTAAATATATAAGATAAATATTTAGATAATAATATATTTAAATGATTTTGAAAAATAAACATATTTTAAGATCAATATTATCTAACTATGAGTTGATAATGATTAAATTAAATAAATCATAAAAATTAAAAAACTTGAGAAAATGCCATGTGGCATTTTTTGGAATGCTTTATTAAAGGTAGATTTTTTTTTAAATAGTGTAAAAAACTAAAAATTAAATGTGATTATCGGTATTGCATCTTATTAGGGATTTGGAAATGTTGGTTCGTGGGCTGCTCAACTAATTCATGAAGCTGGTGGGAAAGTGGTGGCAGTGAGTGATATAAGTGGAGCAATAAAGGGCAAAAATGGAATTGACATTCCTGCCCTTCTGAAACATGTTAAGGAACATAAAGGAGTCAAAGGTTTTGGTGGTGCAAATGAAATTGAATCTAATTCTATTTTAACTGAAGATTGTGATATCCTCATTCCAGCTGCCCTTGGGGGTGTAATTAACAGGTTTTTTATTTTTATTTTTATTTATTTTAATTTAATTTATTTTATTTTGAGGGAGTCATCAATTTTTCAAATAGCTTTAAGTTACAACTGAAATTGTCATGATATTTTGTTAAAGGGGAAATGCAAATGATATTAAAGCCAAATTCATAATTGAAGCTGCTAACCATCCTACTGATCCTGAAGCTGATGAGGTTAATATTTTGTCAAGTAAAAAATAAAGTATTAAATCGGATTTTTATAATTCATTGCCAATAATTCCTTTTTTTAAACAGATCTTATCAAAGAAAGGTGTTGTGATCCTCCCTGATATATTTGCAAATTCAGGAGGAGTAACTGTTAGTTACTTTGAATGGGTTCAGGTATTTCACACTAAATTTATAAATTATAAACTCAAATAAAATAATACGGGTCAAAAAAGTGTTTGTGTTTTTTAAATCTAAAGTTGTGTTAAATGATACAGAACATTCAAGGGTTTATGTGGGATGAAGAAAAGGTTAATGCAGAGCTAAAGAAATACATTCAACAAGGGTTCAAAGATGTAAAAAATATGTGTAAAACTCACAACTGCGATTTACGTATGGGCGCGTTTACATTGGGAGTCAATCGCGTTGCAAGAGCTACGGTTCTTAGAGGTTGGGAAGCATAAGAATCGTAGCAATCCGCAAATAAAACGATCGAGGGCTATTATGAACATGGCCCGTTGTTTTTAGTTATTTAAATGTTTTCTCATGTACCCTATTAATAACTTTGATTTGTTTCTCTTTTCACTTTATTTCCAGGATGTTTTTCCAAATGGGGATTATGAAATATTTAAAATTTTCATGTGTTATGGTAATTTTAAGTTCTAGGGTTCGTGGAATGTAGAAAAGTTACAAATTCGCAATCTTAACCTGCAGTTATCAATCATAGTAATTAGAACATATATATTTTGATAAATTATGTTTTGCGTGCAAATTGTGTTTGGAATTTAAAAGTGTTAGGGGCTGTTTGACAACTTTTGAATTGGTAAGTGATGAACCAGTAAAAGGTCTTAACCATTAAGAGACAATATGACGTTTAACCATCAAAAGAAAAATGTCTGACCAATTCAGATAAGAGGTCTTAACCATTCAGCATCAGTATAATGCTTAACCATTCAGAGGCAAATGT
>WOUH02000009.1:3385346-3399135 GCA_009936405.2 Stevia rebaudiana
GTCAATTCATTTGAAATTTCATAAATTTTCAAATATTGTGTTATTTGAATTTTCCCGCTCTTTTTCCGTATGTATGTGTTGTCTTGGTTTCTTTCTCGTGGTTCAAACTTCAATTTACCAATATACCATATACCTAATTAGAAAATAAGAATACGTCCAAATTTTTTATTGATAACTTTTGTATATGCCAAAGCAGCCTATGTCATTTCTTTTGTAAAATATTATCTGGACTATTTAATTATCATTAATGAAACATCAAGATGATTAGCCTTTATTAATTATTATTATTGAGGTATGAGTTTAAATCTTGGTTAATGCAGGTATGAAGTAGTTTAGTAGTAGAAAAAGATGAATCTATGTGTTTGTTATCATCTTGAGCTTATGGGTTTGATACCTAGGCACAAAAAGTTAAGGTATTGTTCTCATTGAGGTTATGGGTTTGGAACCCGCCAAAGACAGCTTAGTTGTGAAAAAAGCTTGTTTAAAAATTATATAGTTAATAACTTAACATCAAATACACGCTATGTAATGTTCAATTAAAATCTTTACAATAATCCAGCACATTTGTGTTCTAAATACATAACATGGTAGAGTTATGTTAAAAAAACTCATAAACTAGGTCAAACGAACTCTGATTGAACTCATTCCAACGACATTGAAACCGACTCGTCAAATCATAAACCCTAAATACTAAATCATATAGCTAAACCCTAAACAGGTAAAAAACAATGACGAGCATAAAACACGATGATGAACAACTAGACACAATGGGGTGAAAACATAAACTCTAAAATATAAAAGATAAACTTTAAAAGCTAAACTATCAAATGTTAAACCTTAAAGTTAAACCATAAACTAAAACCTAAAAACTAAACCCTACAGTTAAACACTAGATTTAAACCATAAAACTAAAAGCTAAAATCTAAATATAAAATCAAGAGCTAAATCTTATCTTAAAAGATAAAAAAGAAACGTTAAAATTAAATCTTAGAACTAAATTTTAAAATATAAACCAACCATAAACTCAGTAGTCCAGTACGATTGTTGTGTGTTGTTGGACCGTCAAATAATCAAGCCCAACAAAAAAGTAGTTCTTTCGCTTGGGCATGAACTGCATGATGCTACGTTAAAACCTATCGAGCAGCCCATTAATGCTCCAATTAATTTGGAAAAAGGTATAACACAATACCTATACCCAATGTTTTTGAGATTTTTGAATAATAATTTGAATGTTAGAGTGGATGATCCAGATAACAAGTTTAAGAATGGGAATGAAAAAACAAGTTTTTGTGAAAAGGAGAAAGCCAAAACACAAAATATATTGAAACAAAAGTGTTAAAAAGACTTATCTTTATAAGGCCAAGTGTAGTGGGGCGTGGAAAGGGGGTGGTTTGGGCGTGGACGCCGGGGAACACCGAAACAGGGTGGCGTGGCCGGGGCGTGGTGGAACACGGCGGGGAGGGGGAGAGGAAGGAGAAAAGCTGCAGTTTCATGGGGCCTATTTGACCCTATTACACCCATTTTTTCTTATAAATTCATCCATTACACCCATTTTACATCACTCGTTCTCTAGCCTGCGTTGCACTAACGCGTCATAACCCATCCTTCTTCACCCCCTTACCACTACGCATAGTCTAAGTGGTCACATCTTAGGAAAGAACTTTATGCTTCGGTGTAAAGAAACAGAATTGGACCATTTAAGGTCTATGTGCAAAACTCACAAATGTGATTTATGTATGAGCGCATTTACATTGGGAGTCAATCGAGTTGAAAGAGCTACGGCTTTTAGAGGTTGAGAAAGATAAGGAACGTAACATGAAGCCCCAGATAAAATGATCGATGGTTATTATGGAGAATGCCCTAAAGGCAGAGTACAAAACAAAGCTGATTACAATTTGTAGTGCTTCATAACCCTCACCTAGTTTGTTACTTATCTATATGAGGTGTGCAAAAAACCAAATTAACCGATCCGTAACTGCTATAAGCGAAAAAACCGAACCGCTTAAACCGAACCGTAATAAAAACCGATGGTTCGGTTAACTGTCTTTTTCATAATTGAGATTAGCAGATCGGTTTTGGTTATTCATGTTTCCAAAACCGCCATATTGAACCGACGCAACTATATATGAAGAAAGACTGTACAAAGTTACCATAATTTAGGTTTAAATGTCACCCAAACCTATTTTCATTTGTCGGATTTTCGTTATTCCACCATGTTGAACTTTTGTTTAAATTTAAGGATTAGATTTTATTGTTTTGGACCTTTGGTTGATGCTTTGTTTAAATTCTGGATACCGCTTTGTTAATTGACAATTTGATATATTATTATTGAAAATATATTTACTTAGCGATTAACCGACCCAAACCGACCCACTATAACCGTTGTAACCGATTAACCGAAACCACCATAACCGAATAGTTATGGTTATCAAAATTATTTAACCGCCATGTCGGTTATAGTTACGGTTTTGGGTCAAAACTGAACCAAACCGAACCATACATACCCCTAGATTGTATAAGTGAGGTAAATGCATTTTTTTTTTAAGTTTTTTTTTTGTTGCTTTTAAAAAGAAAACTAAAAAAACAAAGTTTACTCAAAATAAAATGATCGAAGTAATGGCCACCAAACTATTGGTTCTAGCAAAAACAACACGAAAATTGGATGTCATAATGTCTGGTAAAGCTGTATATACTTCCAAATCTTTCTTCCTCTTCCGGTGACCGTCGTCTGTTAGAGCCATTTACCGACGTCCAATGATATTACTACGTGGCTCATTCTTCAATACCCCAATTCAACCTTTCCCGCGTAAATCAGTGACTGGTTTCCCAAAGGTATATTCAATTATTCATCATCTTTTTCAAACTTCCTTCATGCTAATGATCTTTTTAATTTGTTGGTTTTCTTTTTTCTTTTGAAGAAAAGTAGAATCTTTCACCCAATGGATTTACTATCTACCTTTTGTTATAACACTGTTGCTGTAATTGCAGTATTTTCATGGGAAATTGAGTGGACTGAAATCAGCAGCTTTCAGTACTTCTGCAAGTTTTCGGATCGTCGATGAAGAAGATGAAGGGAGTCCAAAAAGCTACAAGACGAAAGTACTTAGTAATTCGGGCCAAATTTATGCTAATCATCAGACCTACTGCTGGCTCTTAGAAGGGTATCTGAATTCTGGATCTCTCATTGATGTTAAAAAGCTTCATGGGAGAATCTTGAAATCAGGTTTTGATATGGATAATATAATAAACAGTAGGCTTGCTAATGTTTATGTTTCTCAGGGTGATTTAAGTTATGCATGCCAGGTGATCGATGAAATGCCTAACAGAGATTTATCCTTTTGTAATAAACTATTTTCCAGTTTGATTAAAAAGAGGTTAACGAATATGGTATCGGGCCTGTTTTCCAAAATGTTGGCGGGAAATGTGGACCCTGATGAAGTAACATTTTCAAATGTTTTACGCGCTTACAGTGGAAACAAGATTGACCATCATACTGTAAAGCAGATCCACACCAAGATCATTCGTCACGGTTTTGGTACAAATTACGTTGTATGCAATCCATTAATTGATTTATATGCAAAAAACGGGTATATAGATACTGCAAAAAAAGTGTTTCAAGGTCTAACAATGAGAGATAATGTCACATGGGTAGCTATGATTTCTGGATTATCTCAAAATAGACATGAAAAAGAAAGCATTTTATTATTTACCAACATGCATGATTCTGGTATTTTACCAACTCCATATGTTTTCTCTAGTGTCATAAGTTCTTGCACAAAGATTTCATATTTTAATCTAGGAGAACAGTTGCATGCCCTAATTCATAAATGGGGATTTTCATCTGAAACTTTCGTCTGCAATGCTCTTGTCACATTATATTCCCGTTGTGGAGATTTATTATCAGCAGAACAAATATTTACTAAAATGGTTTATCGCGATGGTGTATCATACAACACGCTTATATCAGGTCTTGCTCAAAAAGGACTCAGTGAGAAAGCTTTACAGTTATATGAAAGTATGCAATTTGATACCTTAAAACCAGATTCTGTTACAGTTGCTAGTTTGTTAAGTGCATGTGCATCAATTGGGGTGTTTATTAAAGGATTACAATTACATTGTTATGCAATAAAGGCGGGAATGTGTGCTGATATAATTATAGAAGGATCTTTACTTGATCTTTATGTTAAATGTTCTGATGTTGAAACCGCTCGTAAATATTTTCTTACAACTGAAAAAGAAAATGTAGTTTTATGGAATGTGATGTTAGTCGCGTATGGTCAGTTAGGGGATCTTTATGAATCTTTGAATATTTTTTTACAAATGCAGATTAACGGGCTGATGCCAAATCAGTACACGTATCCGAGTATATTAAGAACATGTACTGCGGTTGGTGAGTTAGATCTTGGTGAGCAAATTCACTCACAAGTTGTTAAAACAGGTTTTCAGTTGAATGTTTATGTTTGCAGTGTGCTTATTGACATGTACTCTAAGCATGGAGACTTGTACACTGCACAAAAGATTCTTGATCGTCTTGATGAGAAAGATGTTGTTTCGTGGACAGCTATGATTGCGGGATACGCTCAACATGATTTGTTTGATGAAGCGATTAAAACGTTTGAGGAGATGTTACATCAAGGAATTGAATCAGATAATATTGGATTTTCGAGTGCGATAAGCGCGTGTGCGGGTATTCAAGCGATTAATCAAGGTCGACAAATTCATGGTCAATCAGTTGTTTGTGGGTATTCTTCTGATCTTTCAATCGGGAATGCACTTGTTTGTCTTTATGCTAAATGTGGTTTAATAACCGAAGCGTATTTAGCATTTGAAAAGATTAATTTTAAAGATAATGTTTCATGGAACGCGTTGGTTTCAGGATTTGCACAAAGTGGAAATTATGAGGAATCATTGAAAGTTTTTTCTAAAATGAATGAATTTGGTGTTGAAATGAATATGTTTACATATGGATCTGCAGTTAGTGCTGCTGCAAATACAACAAACATAACACAAGGTAAACAAATTCATGGAAAAATGATAAAAACGGGTTATAATTTAGAACCCGAAGCGTCTAATGTTCTAATAACTTTATATTCAAAATGTGGGAGTCTTGATGATGCCAAAAGTGAGTTTCTTGAAATGAATGATAAAAATGAAATTTCATGGAACGCGATGATTACGGGTTATTCTCAACACGGGTGTGGAGAAGAAGCGATAGAACTTTTTGAGGAAATGAAACGGTTCGGTTACAAACCGAACTATGTGACTTTTGTAGGTGTTTTAACTGCTTGTAGTCATGTACGGTTAGTTGACAAAGGGCTTGAGTATTTCAAATCCATGAGTCAAGATTACGGTTTAGACCCGCGAGCCGAACATTATGCTTGTGTTGTGGACATTCTTGGGCGGGCGGGTCTTTTGACCCGTGGGCTTGAATTCATCAAGTCAATGCCGATTGAACCCGACTCGATGGTTTGGAGGACACTTTTGAGTGCGTGTACGGTTCATAAAAATAAAGAAATTGGAGAAATTTCAGCAAAACGACTTCTTGAATTAGAACCCGAAGATTCAGCCACTTATGTTTTATTATCAAATATGTACGCGATTAATAAAAAATGGGATGATAGAAATCAAACAAGAAAGTTGATGAAAGATAGAGGTGTGAAGAAAATTCCGGGTCAAAGTTGGATTGAAATTAAAAACACGGTTCA
The DNA here is from genome assembly GCA_009936405.2 of Stevia rebaudiana. Classification (NCBI taxonomy): domain Eukaryota; kingdom Viridiplantae; phylum Streptophyta; class Magnoliopsida; order Asterales; family Asteraceae; genus Stevia; species Stevia rebaudiana. Next base: position 3,391,052 of record WOUH02000009.1, read on the forward strand.
TGCGTTTTTCGTTGGTGATCGTCTTCATCCATTAGCAGATGAAATTTATGAATATTTAGATAAAATTAATAAACGGGTTGCTGATATTGGATACGTGCAAGATCGTTACAGTCTTTTGAATGATTTGGAGCAAGAACAGAAAGACCCGTTGACTTGCATACACAGTGAGAAACTAGCAATTACATTTGGGCTTTTGAGTTTGTCAAATAAGATTCCTTTGCGCGTAATGAAGAATCTTCGCGTGTGTAATGATTGTCATAATTGGATTAAGCTTGTGTCAAAGATTTGTGATAGAGATATTATTGTTAGAGACTCGTATCGGTTTCATCATTTCGGAGGAGGTGTTTGTTCTTGCAAAGATCATTGGTGATTTAAATGGAGTTGAAGTTACTTGTTATGATAATATTGTGATTTTTTATATGTACCAGAGGGAAGATGATATTTATAATTTATTAACCTCAAATTCAATTCAAGAACAAAGAAGTTTAAAGATCAACATGAGTTGTAGCAACCATCAAGTGATTAAATTCAAATTTGAATCGAATCTATGCTGCAAGTTGACTTTTTTTGTCAACCATCGGATGTGCAAATACTTCATCTGAGTTAAGGTTAGCTCATTTGCTCTCTTTGTGATGTTTGTATATTATTATTAAACATTCTTATATAGTGAAAGAGAAATAATCACCTCTCTGTATTTTATGATTAGTAGGATCAAAATCGAAATCTACTAATAAGTTAATTTGAGTTTATATGGTTGTTCTGTGATGTCATTATCTATTTCTTTCTAGTTTAAAATTTAAACTGAAAAAACGGTTCATCTGCGTATTTCTTAGGGGTCAAATGCACCACCGGTTATATTTTGTGTTATTTACAAGGATTAGTAATGCATTTTATCGTTTTTTCTTAAATGGGTCAACTTGTTTATTTTTGTTTCCAAGGTTATTAAAGTTGTTATTTTTTTCTTTCTTATACGGAAAAGATTTATTCATAACAAACTGCCAAATAATCAGGAAAATGACACGTCACCACGCCAACTCAAATTGTACCAGTTGGTATTTAATGTAATAAAAAATTCTCTTTTCTTTGCTATTTTGCTTCAGTCATTTTAAAAGATGTTGATTGATATGTTATTCATGTTTGAAAGCATCAACTTGTTGCAATTTTACCTTCTCATTATACTCATATTTTTTGTTTCTGTTTATTGGATGAATGAAGCATTTTTTTTAACAGATTGAAGTAAGACAATCATTAGCTAAAGATTCTTTAGATTACAATGTTGTCATCATATGCATAAACTCAAAGTTCACAGTTATCAACATTATCCTAACATGATACATCATACATCAATTATCAGCCTTGTAAGAGTATCATCATTATGTTCTATGAACACAAAATTGTATTTACTTATGTTTACAAATGGTGGAACTGAACAAAATCCATTTTTCTGGTGAGTTTGGTCATATATTCAGGGGATGGTTAACGTACAAAGGGGAAAAAGCGTGAGAAGGTAGGAAGGCATCAGGATGCACCACATGTCATTTTCAGAGGGGTAGGAGCATAAAAAAAAACGAACCCAATTTTTATATATTTTCACGGAACTAGCTGGGTAAAAAATACGAACCGAAGGCAAAAAAATACGGACCACACGCAAAAAAATACGGACTCATGCTTAAAACTTATTTATTCACAAAAAAAAAGTTGGTAAAAAAATGATGGACCAAAAGCAAAAAAAAGGACCAAGGAACAAAAAAAACGAACAAAAGAACAAAAAAAACGGACAAAGGAAAAAAAAACATACCAAAGAACAAAAAAAAAACGGACCAAAAGTTAACTGGGTAAAATGACGTTCAAAACACAAAAAATACCGACCAAGTAAAAAAAAATCGAAAAAAACCATATCGATATTATACTCAAATTAAAGATAATAAAATTCTCTATTTTATGGTGTAATTTTTTAAAAAAATATTAAAATATGTAAAAATTATTTAATTTATAAAAAAGATGTGGAAGTTGATTTAATTCAAAATTGTTGGTTATTTCCTCTTTTACTCTTTTTTCTTCATTTCAACGTTTTATTTCCTACTTATTTTCTATGATGGAGATCATTTAATCTTAACCATTCATTTATGATATCAAAGGCTAACAATCCTTCCTACCCTTCTCATAAAAATAAGTTTTTGTATTATAACCATGTGTTCTTAATTATTCTTACATTTTTAATTCGCGTTACAATTATCCATGATTGTTGTTCGGGTTAGATTTCATAACATACAAAAGAATAATCAACATGATGTTTACGAAAGTTAATTACTCCTATTTGAAATTTAAACTGCTCGTTTAGAGGTAAGTTTATTATTAATGTTCAACCTCTTTAGTTGTATGTTAAGCACTCTGCAATAAAGATTTCTATAAAAAAGAATCCAAAATATAAAATGCATTACCGGTTATATTTTGTGTTATTTACAAGGATTAGTAATGCATTTTATGATTCTAAAGTGAATTGTGTATTTCATAACTTTCCAACAGTTAGTTCATATATAAAACCATAAAACATATGTGAATCATATCAAACACATCATCATTTTCAGGCAAGATAATGAGCAGGTAAAACCTAATTAGATTAGAATCTTCAATCAAGACGGTAAGCATACGTGAACATGTATAAACCGAAAGATTACCTATGAAAAAGGAAGCATATTTTATGATGTTATCATTAGCAATATGATACACAACTTCAAACACAATAAAAACCAAAAACTAACAACTATGCGAATTGATCCTGAAGAATGAATGAAAATAAGATCACACCAAGGACTTGCACTAGCAAAATGCTTCAGTGTGTATATTTACACGATTAGTTCATCTTCAAGAAAGTTGTACTCGAATTTGAAATCCGTCTTGATTCTTTGGCACCTGGTAGATATCACCAACAGAATGTTAAAACAATATTTATTAATTTTATTTTTTTGCTCCTATATTATTTTAATAAGGCCAAATAACTGCAGGTGCATACAGAAAAAATAGTGTACATTTTTACAAATAGTTATTGTGACATAGTACAAAATATATATACACATATACGATATGGATGAGGGGAAAACTCACTTGACTTAGAAAAACCTAAGAAACTCATATTTTACATATGTAACAAGGTTTTTTTTCAAAATAAAAAATGAATTTTATATTTTCACATAAACTCTACTTTTAATTTTACGACTTTTGGTAAAAAAAAAAAAAGTATTAAAAAAACGCTGAGTGGATTTTTTTATTTTTTACAAAAATCAACAATGTTACATATTATGTTACATGTGTAAACATTTGCTGAAAATTAAAGAGACTGAATTTTTGTTACTTTTTAGATTTTCTTTTAAACTTTTTTTAAATTTTTTTTATAAAAAGTGACAAAAATGTATATAAAACCTAACACTTTAAAAATAACAATAATAATAATAAGGTTATATATGAATTTCTAGGGTTTTCTCAACTAAAATGGGTTTTGTTCTATCATTCCTCTATATATATATATATATAATTGAGTGATCATACCATCCATTTTGCATCTCGTCATTGCCAATATGGAAATCAAAGTAGACATATGTTCCTTGTTCAAAATCATCAGTGGCAAATTTTGGTTCTTCGTGTCGCTGAAACCACGTGTTATACTTTTTATGGTACCTCCATGATTGCTTCTTCAACTCTTTGGCAGCTAAATACTGTTGATAAGTGTTCTGCATGAAATGACGCGCTTCAGAACAAGTTTATAATAATAATGATTGTGGAAACAAAAACAAGCTTGCAGAAAATTGTGACAAAAAAAAACTTTAGACATGACAGAAGCGACAAGATATATATATAAGTTACATTATACCTGTTGATAGTAAAATGCAAAAAATAAAGTATCAGTGCCGATGTTATCGGATCCAAGACGATCCCAAAAAGCGGGATTGTTGACAATTGGAGCTTGTACTTGAGGATAGCTTTGAGGGGTTACAGCAGGATGTCTCTGAAAATCATTAAAAAAATATAAGTTGAAATAAACACACGCGTATGCAATTTGGATCCTTTTAATTAAGAACGGGTTGATTAGTGTTGTGGTCACATTATAAGTATAAAAACTTAGGGCACTCATAGTAAAGTCTCTATATTGATCTCTATCTCTAAAATTTAGAGATTTTTTCTGGTTTTCATTTACATCGGAATCTCCATTTTTATCTCTATCTCCAAAATTTAGAGTATTGTGGATAGAGAATCTCTAAATATATAGAATATATTTCAGCATCTCTATAATTTATTGTGAGAGTGCAAGAGAAAGAAAAAATAGTAAAATAAGTGTTTGTGAGTGGAATAGAGACAGATGTGGTCGATTAAATAAAATTTCTATATATATATTTACAAAAAGTTGATCTTTAGTTAAATTACAGAGATAGAGATGCAGAACGGGTCAAACAGGTTGAAACTTGAGAGTTGTTCAAAGTCTTTTTTTAGTGCATTTAACCTCCTAAAAAGTTATGTTCAAAGATTTACCTTTTTATTGAAATAATTTAGTTTTCGTAACAGCAACTTACACATAAAATTAAACTATTTATAACAAAAAAAAACAATGAGCAAGAAAGTGTGCACAGATCCACAACCCATTTCAACCCGTACTAAAATAATAACCTGAAACAATTATGACCCATTTCCCAACCCGCTCATCTTTCCGCATTAACTGTAAACAAATTTAAAAAACCAGCAAAAAAAATGAGAATTTTTCATACCGCGGTGTAGCTCTTGGCGCGTTCAGAGTCTCTAGGTTGTGGAAGTTTGTAAAAAGCCGACTCAAGCATTTGTAGGTTGTATTGCTGATCATGGGTCCCACCCAAGTTCATAGCTAACCCACTAAGGTTGTCACCAATCGCGCCCAGATCAGAAAGGCTTCTTCTACCTATAACACCAAGACTACCTGACTGATTCGGTTGTAAGGGTTGTCCAGGTGACAGATCAACATCGCGTGTGTTTTGCGCGGGTTCTGTTAAGGATCCAACCTGACATTACACAAATTAGAAATTAAATCGCATTTATTAGAGATTAAAAAAAAATAAAGAAATATAAAAACATAAAGTTGAGAATAACTATACCTGCATATCTAATCCGTATGACACCTTTGGATCATCATTTGCTGCACTTTTGATAATTCCAGCATTTTGAGCTGAATCAGTTGCTGAGTCATCAGGCAAAATTTGCTGTTGCTGTTGCTCCATCTCATCAACTTTAGCATTAACAATTTCTGCTTCAAATGGATATTGTCATAAAAAAAAGTATGCAAATTGTATATTAATTATTAAAGATAAATCTGTCAGTGCAACATAATTTCTTTTTGCAGAACAGGCACAATCTTTTCTATCCATTTTTTTTATAATCACAATTAATAAAAAAATTATGGTATAGAGGAAGGATAGAATAAAAACCCATTTGGTTGAAAAAACCCTAGAAACTCATATGTAAGATTATTATTATTTTTTTTAAAGGTTGGTTTTATATACATTTTCGTCCCTTAAAATAAAAAAGCGCTGAGTACTTTTTTTTTTTAGAATATGTAAAAAATAACAAAAATTCACGTCTATTTAATGTTTCAGCAAATGTTACATATGTAACATTGACAGATTTTGTAAAAAACATTTTTTTTTAGAAAAATCCACTCGAAGCTTTTTTAATTTTTTTTACCAAAAGTCATTAAATTGAATGTAGAATTTATGTAAAAAATAATAATAATAAACGTTGTTACATATGTAAAATACGGGTTCTTGGGTTTTATTACATACCATTATCTTTAGCTCCAACAGACATGAATGGCTGTTGACCAGATTGCAAATGAATCAAAGTTGGTGGTTGTTGTGCAGATGTGACATTGTTAGGACCTACTGACAGTGATCCACCCAACCCACCTTGTGGCAACCCTGTTGAACTTTGAGAATTGAACTGCAAATAATATCAAATGTATAATCTTATTAAATTCTTAATCAAACTAAACTTATATTTTAAATTATAGCTTGCAATATGAGGTAAATGCGTAACAACCACCTGTTGTAGAAGAGGGTTCTGTTGTGTTGAGAATTGCTTATGGTTTCCTCCAGATATTGGAGGCATGTTAAGAAGAGTATTATTATTATTCTGAGTTTGTTGCTGCACATAACGTTGTAAATATTTCTCCCTTTGATCTGGTGCAATTTCAGGTCTCCCACGTGACTGTCCCTGTATTAAAAAAAAATTAATAATAACCGCCATAAATTAAATAAAAGGGGTAACTTTGTAAAAATGTAACCAAGTTTCCCAATTGTTCCAATTAAGTTACTAAGTTTTTTTGTCACTCTAAAGTCACTCATCTTTCACTAAGTGTTCAAATTATATGTAATTTTTAATAAAAATTTAAACTTTTTGAAATTGATTTAGGCAAATGAAACATATATGAATATTTGTTACTAATTTATGAATATTTATTCTTAATGTGACTTAAATTTTACAATTATGAGACTTTGTTGTTATTTCATGAACTTGTTTTTTTCACAATTACCTCAAAATTCAAGTTAATTGAAAAAAAAATTTCACTTTATAAATCAAGATTTATATATGTTTCATTTGCCCCAATCAGTTTTAAAAAATTTAAACAGTTTTTAAAAATTACATAAGATTGGAACACCTAATGAAAGTTGAGTGACTTTAAAGAGACAAAAAAATTTTGAGTGATTTAACTAGAACAGTTGGCAAACTTGATTACATTTCTGTGGCATTTTCCCTTTATAAATGTATAGTTATCTTTTATTTACAAAGAGGAGATATGTAATTATTGTGCAGATAAAATTACTATTTCAAACTGGATTTGATGAGAGAGAGCTTCAAAGTTACACATCGGTCATCCATGCAAATGTCTATCAGACAATAAAAGTATGCAATACTTGAAAGGGTGTGTTTAGATTATTATTATATTCCTTTGTTTTCACGCCACCTGGAAATTTTTAATAGATTTACTAATATGAAACTATAATAAAAAGTGATTGAAAAAAGTTGCCTGAATTGTGTGATGTTGAGTATGCCAAAATAATTTTCTTGATTATTATAAACTTTATCGTGTTTTAATATTTAATAGATATTACACGATGGAGCAAAGGAGTTGGCTTTAACTGAAGAAGGTTCATCAAAGTATGGATTATCGGTTGACAATAAGGTAGTTTTCATTTACTTTGTTAATTTTTTTTTTTTCATGTATGAAGAGATTTTTTTGTGTAAGATGAATTTAATGTTGATGATTCATACATGAATTATTATTTTTTTAAATCTCTCTTTGTGTCTGATCTATAAAGATTAAAGTAAACAATAAACGTATGACAACGGTGTTATTCAATGTGTGTTTCGAAAATGATTAAGTGATAATGAATTATAATATTAATATTAAGATAATCAGCTGTAATAAAAGTTATAAAACTGTGTGTTTCCATTGTTGGAATTTGTACTAATTGATATATATACAAATAACAAAGAAAAATTTTGTGAAATGTGAGTAAAATTATCTCAAAATAGGTTCAAAGAAAGGGTATATAAGTAAATTTAGGTTACCTTTGATTATTTGAATTCATTAATTGCAAATTAATTTGAGATAAAAATATTTATGTAATAGGAAATTGGAGAGAAACTATCAGAAATTGGAGGTCGTTTGGATTATCCCCGTCTTAATGAAGAACTTGTTCAAGACATCTTAAAAATCTGGAAAGATCCTGCTATACAAGTATATCTTCTATCACACTCTGCAGATTAATATTTTGCAATTTATTTATTTATAAATTCATTTTTGTTTTACTTTTTGTTGTTAGGGGAAGTTGTAATACATATTTAAAGTATTTTATATCACGTGTATTGAATGCAGGAAACATATGCTCGTGGTAATGAGCTACAAGTTCCTGATTGTGCTGATTATTTCATGGAAAACTTGCAGAGATTGTCAGATGCAAATTATATTCCTACAAAGGTATATATATATATATATATATATATATATAGGAGATGTATACTTTGTGAACCAACTTTTATCGTGTGAACCAATTAACTAAATC
>WOUH02000009.1:3432377-3443999 GCA_009936405.2 Stevia rebaudiana
ACGCCGTGGAGTTCTCCACGCCAAAAGCCACCACGCCCGCCCACGCCCACCGCGTAGCGGTGTTCCGCGGCGTCGTGGGGCGTCGACGCCCATTTCCACGCCCATAACATACAGTCTAAGTGAGGGACATACAACTTTAGAGCATTCATAGTAGTTTTTCTATTTTTCTATAAGAGGGTTCCAAAATTGTATAGAGAGATTCTCGGTAAAAATATTATGTTTCAACTATGTTGACCGATAATAGTTTTTACATCAATAACGTTGTGTTGGAAACCTCTTGTTGCAGTAACGAATAATGAGAATGTCCAAAGTGAAATCCGGGCTTCTGTATGACCTTTTCTAGCTAAGTAACCTGCTAAGACGCAAGAAAAACCGTTAGTCTCACCGCAGGAGGGTTGCTCCTGCGATCGGACTCCGGTGTGAGGATAAGTATGGGCTTTGAGAGAATAATGAAAGCATGTAGAGAGAAGTTAGAGAGAGGGTAAGAGAGTTAGAAAACGGGATGGATCATACGTGTTGCTAAGGGTCTCTATTTATAGACTCCATCATGCTGGCCATGCTGAGTCTTGCTGGTATGTGATCTCTATATGTGGTTGGATATCTTCTCCTTTCTGTCTAGAAACTGATCAGGACTTGCCTTCTTCATACAAGTCTTTGACTACTGTTCCTTGGGAAACTTCCTGAGCATGCCTTCTGTTGCGGGCTACAGCAGGTATTTCTCTTTTCCTATGCTCCCTTTCACAAGAAAAGTATGCTTAGGGAGACTCTTAATTGTTTTGACTTGTCCACCTTACTGCTTATATCTCCCTTGAGATAAGCGTACAGGTTCGTCAGTTTAATCCCCATCGAGAATGTGAGATTAATGGCTCGTGTTAACTAGCCATATTTGTCCTACATCATCAGTCCCCTAGTCAAGCTTAGTCTAAATTCTTTTCATGGTTAAGGTTGGCTTTTGTTAATGTTTTGTTTCGTCTTTGTTTGTTGGTTTTTTTATTGGCATCATTATGGTTTCGCTGATTCAGTCACTAATCAGCTAAACAAGTCTGGTTCGAAATTCATCCATGTCCCTAATTTTTTATTGAAAATAATATCGGTACGTCTTTGTTGATGGTAAAGTCCGTAAAGATAACCCTTATCCGGTTGATAAGTCTACGCACGGAGTAAAAATAATCCATAGATTCATTGAATAAGGCAAAGCTCTCGTCATATTTGGAAAGTTAGTAAAAAGTTATGTGTATTACACAAGTAAACAACATTTTCTACATTCAAAGTCTAACTTCAATTTCATAGAGGCAAGATTAGCGGACTCCATGATCCAAAAGACCAAAACCAAGAACCAAAAATTTGGATCAGATAAACCGAACCGGCCAATATAATACCGATGGTGTTATGGTTCCTTTATACTCGATTTTAGAGTTCAGCTATGCTGTACAAATATACTAATTAACGAGTTTGATCTTTATAATTATATTTTTATATATAAATAGCATGTTACATGTGACTAGAAATAGTTTAGTTATTTTGTTTTATGAATATTAAATAGCATTATAGTTTTGATAATTCCTTTTAAAAATAACAATTACTAATACTTTATTTGACCCAATATTACTAGACTAGTTAATTGATATATATTAATTAGCTCGAATTTATTCATGTCTAAAGCTCGCGGCTAACCAAACCATCTTTTCCAGTAAACTAATCATATCGTTTATAACTGAAACATCTTAGTTATAAAGTATTAAAACAAAAATACCGTTCATAAGTTTGGTTTTATCCCCTAAGATAGGCTAACCAAAAGGGAAGATTGCTAATATAGACATTTTGAGTATAAAAATTACTAATATAGACATGGATTAACGGCACCAATATCTATCAACTAATAGTTGTAGTGACTTTAAACCACTACCAAGTAGTACCATCGACCAAATCAAGTTGGAGTTTGTAAACTCTATAATATTAAATTAAGAGATACTCAAATTGGACCGGAGTATAAATATATAATAATAATATATAACATTAACAAGAAAAGGGAAAAGAGACCTTAAAGCATCAACATCGTTACACCCCATGCTGACCTAGAAAGACAACGATCAACACACCAATTGACCTTTCCAAACGAGGACATTAACGAAAGGGTACACGGTTTACCTTTTAATACTTGACGAGATTGACTTTCTTGTTCTAAAACAGTAGCAACATGATAGACTTGTTTCCTAGAAGATGAGATAGCCCATTTCAATAATGGTACAACTGTTGATGCATAAGAAACAAATCACTAACCCAATCCAAGGAAGGTACAAGTATATAAGCAGGTCTAATTAAGTGACCACATTGCCACAAGTCTATCCTCTGACATCCCGCGTGACAGCTTTTGTCACACAAGGATAGTAGGGATTAATCTTCATCTGGTTATTTTAAAAGAAAGTGAAAGTTAAAGAGTGATTTGAAAAGTTAAAAAATAATGATTTAATTAATAGTTTAAATATTTAAGTTTATCTAATTAGAGTTTTAGGTAGGAGTACGTGACTTATTTATCATGTTTGTTTTATTATAAACTAGCCTATTGACCCGTGTAGTACACGGATGTGTATTAAAATTAATATTACTAAGCAATCATATGTAAAATAAATAGATATAAATAAAGTAATTTCTTTAACATTTATAAAAAAAATAAATACAATCTATGTGGTTTTTAGAAACAAAGCTTAAAAAAATAGATATTGACCTGTGTATTGTATTTATTGTGATCTCGTAGGATTAGGATATTATAATATTTGAAATCAAGTTTTTTAAAATGAAAGTTTGAAAATAGATTGAATTTTATGTTTCATATCTGTGCACTTATTAAGTAAATTTATTAAAACATAAAAATATTATGAAATTGCTTAAAATATTGTCCAATAATCAATTGTCAGGTGCCATATGGTTTAAATAAAGATGACACGTAGCAGAATGTTATTTTTTTATTAGAAGGGTAAATAAGGGTTAGGGTAGAATCAAAGATTATTATACAAGATTACAAGGAAGAGTCTTGTTGATATAACTCTATGTGTGCTTGAGTCTGATTGACGACACATACCAGCCATTCCGCCTACCTACAATAAGATTCGTTGGTTTCATCATGCCTTAGATTCATCAAAGTAGCATTCACAATTTTGAGGCCCCAAAGCAGATAATAAAGTTGGCCCTTTTCATGACCTTTTATTTTTGCGTTCTATCTTATGATTCCTATATCACCAGTGTACACATAATTTTATATCACAAACCTCACTACCACCAGTCCCAAAACTCATATTACCTAACCATAACTGGTTTGTGAAGTGTTATTGGTTTGATTGTGAACGTATCCACTCAGATACATCAAATGACCCAAGTCTTATTTGTATTCTTTGAATTTGAAAATAAGCATTAGGTGTAAAAGAATATTTATCAAAATAGGTTACTTGATTTTTATTAATTTTTTTTTATCAAAATAGGTGTTTATTCTTAGTTTATTTTTTATTTTTAACTAAACGTTTTATAATTCCTTCTGTTTTATTCTTTTATTCAATCGACCTATTTTCATTTTTTTTATTTTTCTTAATCTATTCACTATGTATTTTTTATTTTTTTACTAACTTTTATTAATTCCTTACTATTTCATTAAACTTTTTTCTTATATTGACGAAATAGCAGCATTTTCACAATTAGTTTACTACAATTTTAATCTAAAATTTTAATATTTTATACGTAATTAATAACCATAAGTGTTAAAAAGAATACTTTAAGAGATCATGATCGAACTACAATTTAGTATTTGATATATGATAAACTTAACAAATAAAATTATCTATCTTATAATAAACAATTGCATATATACTATTTAAGATACATAATTTTGTACATCATGCAAATTCTTCGCATCATAAACACGACAACATAGTGTTCTAATTCAATTTTATATACTTTATAATTATATGGGTAGAGTTACACTAAGAAAAACTCATTTTATTAATTATTTTTCAAATTACTCATTTTGCTAAATATTTTCCACCAACACTCCCATGAAAAAAAAACATTCTTTATAGGGTAAAGAGAGCACTACCTACACATAACTTCATCTACTATTACTTCGCCAATCAGATTTTGTCACCTCACAAGTATCCTCATCTATTGTACCTCGAAAAAATTTGTTGACATCCTAATGGGGGCCCACAAGAGTAACTCCTTAATTCTCCTACTCTCACACACGGGTTCATATACCTCGTACCCCACTACCCAAGTACTCTCACCCTACCTAAAGTGGTGGCGACAGTGTTGTCAAGCGGTTAGGGGCTTACCAGCATGTGAACCCGTTGACACTTCCACCACACTTATCATTGTTCTACCTTTAAATGATCTTTTGTGTTTGAATCAGGCTTACTATTAATTAGTTGTATTTATAGAACACAAATGTCAAATTAAATGATACATAATAATTAATAATAATAAAACACATCATCCAAAGAAACTGAAATAATACAAGATAATAAATTATCAAAACACTTGCAAATTAACTTATCTTATACAATAATTTATTGTCACTGTAGTTTCTATTTGCTAACAAAAATAATAGTACAATAGGAATAAATAATCAATTTATACACAGTAAAATCCAATAAAACTATAACGCTAATAAATCAAATGACTTAAAAACAAAAACAACCAAAGTTGACTACTCTCTTTGAAGAATTTCCTATGCTAATGAAGAATTGCAACTTGTTCAATAAAATATATCACGACGGCTTCAATATAGAAGACTGGTTCATCTTCAATTCTCCGGTCTAAAATCAATATCGGTCACAAAAGGCTGATGATGGTGAAAGAGAAAGCTTACTGTAAATCTACCTGCAAAAAGTTACATGAAGACGACTCGTTAGATCAACAAATAACATGAAGTTTTAATCTTAACCACCATAGTTAAGAAAGTAATTAATAAAACAGACTGTGTTAATCGATAACCGTGGACCCTAACACCATAAGATGGGGTCCACCGTTATCGACTTAACAATAAGATATAGTAGTAGAGGCCACAAGTGAACCACCATGAGTGGAAACCTTCATTTGGTTTATCTAGGGGTGCAAAAAGGTAGACCAAGGTTAGCAACACTTATCCTAACAGTGAAAGTCAAAAGGTTTTATGTTCAAAAGTTTTTAAGATTTTATAATTTTTAAATTGAAAGAAAACCCAATTTGGACCCGAAGAGTTGAACATACAATTAAATTAATAATAACATTTGCAAGAAAGAAAGAAAGCGACACTAAAGCATCAACATCGTTACACCACATGCTGACCCATAAAATAGCAATTGGGTCATCGTTTGCTGGCTTTTCATATTTCAAAACGTGGATGTCGAAAAAATACCACGAAAGGGTGCATATCAAGATTTTTGATGAAAGTGACTTTCATGCTACCAAAATAGTAGCAACATGATACACCCATAAATGTTATGTATCCAACTTTAGATACAATATTGGATACAATATTATGGGTTTGAGTTCTACATAATGCCGATTGTGATAGATTTTTTATTCTACAATTCTAGGTGTTGCTGTTAAATAAATGTATCAAATTTTAGATATCCCTAACTAATAGAAAACTTTTACCGCTCAAGGAATCAACGGACTCTATCGTAAACTTTAAACTCTAAATCATATATTCTCCTTAATTTTTTTTAAATAATTCTAGAGTTTCTTTTTAATATGACAAACTATGATGATTAATAACCATGAAAATGAAAAAGATACCCTTTAAACATATAGTTGAAACTTGAAAGGAGTAGTTCAAGATTTTACCTCTAAGGAATCCTTAATTTGTGCATTCTTCTAAACAAAATATTAATCAAATTCACTATCTTTAAGCAATGATCAAGAATCCAATAAGCAAAAAGAGAAGATTGAAGGCAGATAATCCCTACAAAAACACAAGTGACAAGAAACAAACCATTAAATTTGGATAATTCACATGTAAAACCAAGATAACATGAAAGCAAGAACAACATTTCTTACATTTCTCTCCGAAGCCGAAAAGTGCATACGAGGAAGATCATTTTGTACACCAAGACTATAAACCGGAGTACCATTAGGGTAATACAATCCATAATTCCTCTCTGAAGTGGGACCGGGCTTCAAGTTCTCGTTAAAAAGGGCAAAAACGTAAATGTCAATCGGTTGCGACGGGTTTGCAGGCGTCCCCTCTCGTTTTTGCATTCTTTGAATCAAATTCTTATGGTAAATCCCCGCGTTTTGAACCGTAGCTCCGAACTCATTCTCATCACCCTTTGAAGGCCATCCGGTTTCAGATATTTGCACGCGTATACCACCATAATTCAACGCGCGTATAGCCGAATAAACCGCGTCAATTTGAGCATATAACATGTTATCATAGTTCAAATTGGTGTTTGGATCAATAGCCCCCGAATTCGGTTCAAATAGAACATATTCCAAAGGTACATTATTCGGGTCATTCTTGTATGCAAAGTAAGGATACACATTGATCAAAAAAGGTGAATTTGTTTGAGCATGAAATGCAAGAATGGGTTGTATATATTGAACCAAATCTTCCCGAAATGCCCCTTGAGATGGCGGGAAAGATGTTGCTAATATTTGAAGAGAATGAGCAGTTGTGATGTAAACTTGTTTGTTTAATCCAAGATTAACCAAAGCTTGATACATGGATTTCATGGCGGGATAAAGATACTGTGGTAATTGACTATCTTGCCCTCCTAAGATTTCGTTTCCAACGGTAATACATGTGATTTTGGTTTGTGAAAGATAAGGTTGAACCTTTTGTTGGATCCATATTTGGGCTTCTTGAGGATCCTGCATTCTTGGAAGATATTCGTTACCTAATCCGATGATGAATTCAACATCGGAATTCGCGAAAGAACCTAAGACTTTTGGGTCAGCATCGTAGAGTTTGACCCGACTGATGTTTAAGGATTTTAACATGGTTGATACGTGTGATGGTGGTGGGAGATTGTTGGCTATTTGGCCGTAATTTATACCAACTCCAAGGGTATATGTGCCAACAAATAATCCTGCAGAAATAGCAAATATAAGAAACTTAATTGCAGAATGAAAATGTGATTTTTAATATCAAAATCGACACCCATTTGAAAGAATTATCAAAACCAAAACTTGAAGAGTTCTTATATTACTATCATGATTACTCATAATTGCATAAACTAATCCTCAAGAAACTCAAATGACACCATAAGAATCAAATTACAGTCCCTAATTACAAAATCCAGACGCATTTGCTAAAAACAGAATACCCAATTCAAGAAATCCGACATTTTTGGCAAACCCAGAATAAAAATTTGAAGACTTGTTGATCTTTAGTAAACACTAGAGATTTCAAAGACGAAGAAAATGACATACCGGTTAAAATTAGGAGCAAAAGAAGTGTAGGAACGATGGCAGCCATTGATGGTTAAATTACTAGTTTCCGGTTATCTCCGCTGTGCTCCGACGCCGGAAAGTTATCTTTTTTGTTGAAATGTTGGCCGGAAT
This sequence comes from Stevia rebaudiana, assembly GCA_009936405.2. Taxonomy (NCBI): domain Eukaryota; kingdom Viridiplantae; phylum Streptophyta; class Magnoliopsida; order Asterales; family Asteraceae; genus Stevia; species Stevia rebaudiana. The sequence continues at coordinate 3,439,911 of WOUH02000009.1, forward strand.
AGGTGGTTGAAGTTTGACGACAGTGGGTTTTAGAGAGTTTTATGGGTTTTATGTGAAATGTTGTGGATATGAAATGGATAACGAGGCGGCATTATATAAGCTCAATAATCATGTGCATCGAACGCTCTCGAACTGTCTATGGGCCTCCTGCAAATGAGTCAACACTCTTAAGTTTTTGACCGATTTCCAAATATACCCCTGTCGTAGTTTTTGACTATTTGACTTTGACTTGAAGTTGAATTCTTTACACGCCTGCCATTGTTCTTTACAAATAAGAGGTACAAGACAAATAAGAGGGACAACTGGACAAGACAATATGACAATAAGTAAACAAATGAAAATCATAAACATCACGTTTCAACAAATTTACCACCAAAAATATCTTTTTTTTCTCTTCATTTTTAAGCATTGACTCATTGAGCAACTCAACAACCAAAATGTGACATTTGAATGAATATAAGTGGATACAATATGAACAATGAGCCAAACACTAAGTTGGATTGAACACATAAATGAGCACATCATTTTCCGGCTCAATGAGCCGTTAAAATCTTCTCACTAAGTACGTATTATATACCAATGATTTTTAGTCCAAGTAGTTATAAGGAGATGTGGACTAGAGGCTCTCTCTTTGGGAGGTCTGAGGTTTAAATTTGCTTTGGGCAATTTCTTGTGATGAAGAGAAAGTTTACATCGGATAGAGATTACCGGTTCGAACCTGATGATGTTAGACAGTTTACAGATTCCATCCGGATCCAGCTTATATGGGGGTACAGTCTCACGAATGTCGAGGAATCAACTTTGTCTACATCGCTTGGCTACTGATGACTAGCACGCGAGATCCTCTGTAATTCAAAAGAGGTACGTATTATATCGCGCCTCCTTTTGGAGAGGGAACAATACATCATTTGCATAATGAGCAGTTGAAATCCCTCACAAGTGCACATTAGGTCACCGGCTCATTCTTTCTGGAACCTAAACTACAACTTATTCAAAATGCAAAATCTTTATCGGATATTTATCTTAAGCACAGCTTTCAAATGTGTTTATTAGATTCGAATGTGTTTATTAACACCGGTGATTTAACTCAAACACTGGTGAGTAATTTTCCTAAAAATATCAAATGTGTGTATTAGATTCGAATAGCTTGACCAAAAGTTTAAAGACAAAGTAAGAATCCTACAAGTCCAAATAGAATATGGTATCTTATTGATTATTTCAATTGAAATTCAAGTTAGTAAGAAAACAAATAACTTATGCGCATAAACTATAATTGGCACTAGCTGGATGATCAAACCATGTGCTAATAAGCTTGAATGCTTTGTGGGTTGATGTATCCTTTTATCCACACGAATAAAGCATTATATCTTGAGAGGAATTGATTGTGGGACAATGAAACAATCTATATGATATTTGTCGAATCTTACAAAAAAATTTATCAATTCAGTCCACCAAACAATATCTATCTTGCATATAACTTGAAAGTTAAATTATAGGCCTTGGTATTAATTTATATATAGAAATTAAATATATTCTACTATGAATTTGTAATCTTACTACCAATGTCTTATTTCTTCTCGCAAGACTTATATTTGATAAGAATTAGAACTTTTCGAACTTCTATTTTAATGTGATATATTTGAAACACATCTTCATCAGGTTCATCTCCATCTACCTCTAAACAACATTTTAATCTTTACACCGTAAAAGGGGGAAATCTACGACTCAAACCAAGTAGAGAAAAGTGTATGAATTATTGTTAATCCACCTTTAGAATTTGTACGCACATAATCAAAACAGAAACATTTAAGTATATATAACTAATGACGTATAGTTTTAACAAGTTTTTATGTATCACATAAACACTAATATAATTGCACGTGACTTAGTGATGAAATATAGAAATGTTGAAAGATATGGCATAGTTGAATTAAGGCAAATTGGATTTTAATAATCAACTTTGACCAATTGGCTTATAATAATCCTAACTCAGTAAATTGTTACCAATAGTCCAAACTTTAATATCATTTACTTGTGCCAGTCTCTAACTTACAAGAAGCTAACTCCGTTAACCAATTGCTGACGTGGCATACTGACATGGAAAGATTTTTCTTACTTGGCATGATGACATAGCAAATCTGCTGACGTGGAATGCTGACATGACAATATTTGCTTACGTGGCATGTTAACGTGGCACAATTTTGCTGACATTGCGTTATGTCACGTCAGCAATATGCAAACGGAGTTACCTTCCGTTAGTTAGAGACTGCCACAAGTAAATGATATAAAAGTTTGGACTGTTGGTAACAATTTCCTAAATTGGGATTATTAAAAGCCAATGAGTCAAAGTTAGGATTATTAAAATTTAATTTGCCTTGAATTAATGGTTACTGATTGTGACACTTCATTAGCTCATTATCACCCTAAACAATCTAAAACCATCCTAACACTACGAGTTCAACCTTAAAATACCCAAAAAGCTTATTTAGAAAAAATTAAAAACACAATTTTATTTAAGTAAAATAATAAAAATATATTCAAGATAAAAAATAATAGTATCTAAAAATATATCAATAAAGTTTTAAATAACTAAAAATACTAAACTACTCGAAGTCCAAAACCATGATGTCTAAGTTGTCACGTAATCTGTAACATCAAATTTAAGCCTAAAATGTGTATCTTCATTTCGCAACTCCGAAATGATATCATCGTCAACAATTGAATCCTTTACACTAGTGCTAAGACATTCTCGTCTTATTTTTTAAAATCATATGGTGCACTATACATGCGTACATCACATTCTTAACTTGTCGCACTTCATTGTCCGTGTCGGTCACTTAACTATACGTTACTTAGATTTTAAGACAAAAGCTCGTTCGACATCTTTTCTTGCCGACTATTACAACTTTTTTTCCTTGGGTTCGTTTGACTAAGAATGATATTTCATAAAAGTTAACCAAGAATGGTATACCCCCATCGAGGTAATAACCAGACGTATATTTTCGACTGTTAACTTTTAATTGCCAAATTGGAGTGGTTTCATGCATCTCGTCGTAAATAGTTAAGATTGATTTTGAGCATTGATGTTGTCCAAACAGGCGACACCAAGGTACGAAGGCCAAAGCTATAAATCATGAAATGCTACAACTTCGAGAGTGATAGTTTGTTATTGGCCTCGTAAACGTGTGAGACAATTTCTTCAAACCCAATGTGTATTTACATGTGCCTCATATAAAAAAGCAATGCCGTGGCTAGCCGCTTGACGGAAAATTTGTTTATTGTAAAATATAACAATTCCATTGCAGAAGTATAGTATTCAAGGAATTCACATAAGGTTCTAAAATTCATAGCTAAATATTCATCGTAATCATCGAGGACACTTGGCTGCAAGTTGACAAATCACCGACGTGCATTTCTGTAACGACCACTGTTGCAAATGTCGGTCTCCAAGGCCGAGTACTCGCTCCAAGGAGATGTTTTGAGGCGATTTTTGTGTCCGAGTATCTCCGAGTACACCCAATTACTCCCTGAGTACACCCGAATACTCCCGGATTACACCTCAATTCCCCGGTTGACCGACCTAGGAGCGCCTAGCGCCTTTTACAACCTTGGTAACGACATGAAACTTCTTTTATCCTTCGATCTAGTCCTTGAAACCACTCAAAATTTTCGTTTATGCCGCAACAATTCAAATAAATAAATCCTCCCATAGCCAAAATCTCGCGCGATCTAAACTTGTCGTCATCATATTTTCAATATCTGAGCTACTTAACTACGAAGGGGGAAGAACAAGATTACGTCTCATTCTTTTTAATAAAATTGCGTAATATGAGAAGTAGTCGAAGGAACGATTTGAAACCTAGATCGGTGGTTATTGTTTATATAGTTTTAAAGCAATTACTTTTTTATTGCTTTCAATGGCTACTTCCCCTCTCCAACATCTCTTTTTTCCACCTTCCATCGGTGTCTTTTTTCCGATCTCAAATCCCGCCCAGCCAACCCGAACTACTTGTGACAGTGTTATCGAGTGCATCAGACAACCAAAACTCCCAATCCGCAACCCCCCCCCCCCCCCCCCCCCCCCCCCAC
>WOUH02000009.1:3444099-3457275 GCA_009936405.2 Stevia rebaudiana
GGTTATATGTTTAGAAGTTATTACTTCTTGATTATAGTTATATTTTTTAGAGTTAATTTCTTTTTTGGTCCTTGTGGTTTACTTAAAATTGCCATTTTCATCCAAATTTTGAAATCTTGCCATTTTCATCCATGTGGTTTTCATTTTGTTGCCATTTTAGTCCAATGAATAAATGAATTGTGTTAAGGCATTGGATTAAAATGGTAAGAAAATGAAAACCACAGGGACGAAAATGGCAACAAAATGAAAACCACAAGGATGAAAATGGCAAGATTTCAAAATTTGGATGAAAATGGCAATTTTAAGTAAACCACAGGGACTAAAAAGGAAATTAACTCTATTTTTTAATGTACCAATGTGGGCCGCATCTATCATGATTTCCAAACCAGCCCGTTAGTGAAGCCCGATTGATATAGTACTTTTCATCTTTGCAATTGTAAGATTTCTGGGCGCAGATCTTGATCCACATAAAGTCCAAGTAAAGACACTAATAAGCCCATATGAGCCCGCACTTACCGAATACCGACCATACAATGAAACATTTGTTTCTAAAGGAAAAAAAAGATGACTTTTAAACCCAAACCAGTTTATAATCAGTTTTGAAAACCGATTGAGGAACCCATGTTTCGCAAACAGTTTTGAACCTGATAGAGCCCGCAGAGTGAACCAGGTTTTAGGTGTATTAGAGTGAACCAGGTTTTAGGTGTATTCGGTCTATAAATTGGTTTAAAACCGATTGATGAACCTGTTTTTTGCTTACAGTTTTGAACGTTATCCTTCAGTAGAGTGAACCCAGTTTTGGGTGTATTAGGTCTTATTTTATCACAACACTCATAGAGCTGCTAAATTTTGATAACTGATGGCATCGAAGCCCGATCTACCGTTGGTTCGTCCAGTCAAGAAATCATTGTTGCCGTTAAAACTAAAGGAAATCATCGCTAACTTTGGAGAAATTTAACTAAGATATAAATTGTTATTGCAAGTATTGTAGATTTATATAGACTACTAGCTTAAAACCTATGTATTACACGAGTTACATAATAAACACTTCAAACTTTATAATTAAATGATTTCATATATATATATATATTAAATTAGTATGTTATAAACACTCAAAAAATTAATTGTTGACACTTTTATGACTATAAATTAAGCCATTAAAAGAAAACTGTTAAGACTTGAAACGTTAGGGACGAAAACATTATGGCTTGAAACGTTATGGACGAAAACTGTTAAGACCTGAAACGTTAGGTACGAAAACTGTTAAGACTTGAAACGTTAAGGATGAAAAATTTTAAGACTTGAAATGTTAGGGATGAAATTGATAGGACTTAAAACGTTAGAGACCATTTTTGTTAACGGTGGAATAAAACTGTTAAGTATTGCAAACCTAATGGATAAAAAGTGTAGCTTATTTTTTAACATATAAAAGATAAATACGTAATTAAATAATTAAAAATTTAAATATATTTTATAATTTAAAATAATATAAAAAATTTTAAAATATTAATTTAATTAAGTTAAATAGTTAAAAAAAACTTATGAAAAATTAGAGAATATGTTAGGTTGCATTTTTTGAAATACTTTATTAAAAGCAGATATAGTCATAATCGAAACATTAAATTCGATCGAAGTAGACTTCATATTAACTACATATTTCAATATATAAAAAGTCATAAACCGAAACTATAAATCTCCACCAATATAACCAACATTTTAAATTTTAGTTAAATTCAATGAAAGATCAATCAAAAGAGATATTAAGATGAGTCTGACCAGATCGATCCCTCATATTTTCTGTACTTCTTTTTTTTGTTCAAATTACAGCTGTCCATAGTACCTGTTTGAGTAATCGATCTCTCATAGTCAATCCAGCGGATTGTGTTGCTGGGTGTACATGAAACTGTTGAAACACCTGGAAATGCCATCACAATTTTGTAAATGATCACAGATCATGTTAACTTCCATCAAACACCTGACAGTTGTTTCCCGCCATATTAAAACACGCTCCTTTTTTTCAAACATTTTCGCTTCAACAACTCACCAAACCCTCCATCACCTCCTTGAAAACTGCAAATCAATGAGTGAACTTAAACTAATTCATGCTCAAATCATCGTTCATGGACTCCATCATGAAACATTTACGGTTAGCAAAATCATTTCCTTCTGCGTGGTATCAGTAACCGGCGATCTACAGTACGCACACCACGTGTTCGATCATATGCCTCAACCAAATAAACACATGTACAATAGTTTGATCAGGGGTTACTCGAACACCAATAACCCTATAAAAGCTCTCCATCTCTTTCATCAAATGACAACTTTTGGAATTTCACCAAATGAATACACATACCCTTTTGTTCTTAAGGTATGTGCAGTGTTAACTAGACTATTAGATGGAGTTTTAATGCATGTTCAGATTATTAAATCGGGATTCGAGTCACATGTTTATGTGCAAAATGGGTTAATTAGTGTATACTCCACTTGTGGGAATATTAAGGATTCAAGAAAGTTGTTTGATGATATGTTTAATAAGAGTTTAGTTTCTTGGAACACAATGATTAATGGTTACTCTAAGTTAGGCTATTACAAAGAAGCATTTTTATTGTTTCAAAAAATGAGAGAACTTGGTGTAGAACCTGATGACTTTACATTTATTAGTCTACTTTCTGTTTGTTCACACAACTGCCAAAAAGAATTAGGAAAATTATTGCATTCGTATATTGTGACAACTGGAGTTGATACTGATATTTATGTGCAAAATGCGATTGTAGACATGTATGCAAAATATGGTCATTTGCAATCGGCTCAATCATTCTTTGACCGAATGAGTCATAAAAATGTGGTTTCATGGACATCTATGGTCAGTGCATATGCTAAATTTGGTCTTGTGGAGCCCGCAAAGAACCTATTTGACCAAATGCCTGTAAAAAACGTCGTTTCTTATAATTCAATGATTTCATGCTTTTTACAAAAAGGTTTGTATAATGAAGCATTAGGTCTCTATGACGACATCTTTAAAGCAGGATTAACTCCTGACGAGTCAACTCTAGCTAGCGTTATTTCAGCATGCAGTCAACTTGGTGATTTGGAAACGGGAAAAAGATTCCATAATTATATATCTTCAAACAATGTCACACCAAGTGTCACATTGTACAATTCATTGATAGATTTATACGCCAAATGCGGGTTGTTAGAAACTTCTTTGTCTTTGTTTTATAAAATGCCCGAAAAGAATCTTGTTTCTTGGAATGTTACAATCGGTGCACTTGCGTTACACGGGTGTGGTTTTGAAGCGGTTAATCTTTTTGAGAGCATGCGGGATCATGGGTTACATCCTGATGACATCACCTTCATGGGCTTGCTTTCTGCTTGTTGTCATAGTGGTCTTACTGAAATTGGAAAATATTACTTTGTAAAAATGAGAGAAATTTACAAAGTACCTCATAAAATTGAACATTATGCTTGTATGATTGATCTTTTTGGAAGATTAGGGCTATTTAGAGATGCTATTAAATTAATAAACGAAATGCCAATGAAACCGGATGTTGTAATTTGGGGCGCTTTACTTGGGGCTTGTAGAATTCATGGAAATATTGAAATTGGAAAACAAATATTAAAACAAGTGTTGGAGTTAGAACCGTATACTTCTGGAATCTATGTGCTTGTATCGAACATGTTTTGTGAAGCTAAAAGATGGCAAGATGTGAAGAACATAAGGAGATTAATGAAGGATCAAGGGATTAAGAAGTGTAGAGGTGTTAGTTCTGTTGAAATTAATGGGAATTTATATGAGTTTATGGTTGATGATAAGAGAAATGAGTTGTCAAGTAACGTGTATGAGTTGTTGGATCAGTTAACCCTTCATTTGAAGTCGTTAGAAATGGAATGTGATATTTGGCAACTTTCTAATGTAAGTTTTTTACTAATTTGTTAAATATGAGATATGGAATAATCAGATAAAAAGTTGTAACAAAACAGGCTGCAGGAGTTGATGTTTAGGTGATCATTTGCTATTTGAAGGTATGATAATAAGATAAGTAGTTAGTTGACTGTTAGTCAAAATTTTGAACATTTAAGAATTTACTTGTGAAATGACCCCTAAATAATGAATCTGTTTTAATAATTAATCTGTTTTATTGCAGCTACTTCTATATTTAATTATTTGACTCTTAAATGATCAGAATCAGTGTCACAGTACCCAGACTTTAGAAACTGATTATTTGGCTACTTGGAGAGACAATAATCACATAATGGCATACAAAACGTGACAGATTGATATTATTGTTATGGAACAAATTCAGGTGTCTATCATGTGGGATCATGAGGATCAAGACATCTAACACATTCAGATACCCAAAATATGATTTTATTGAACGACATAAACGCGTGTTGTTTATGTTAACTTTTTGTAAATTCATACTCACGACATTTTAAATGCATTTTAGATGTCACTTATTTTTCCACTCATCATACAAACATAGATGGTGACTACTCGTGATGGCGTATAAACATCGAAATCAAGGGTGCTTTAATTGGGATGATTGATGTATAAACAAAAACAACTTTTTGTTTATGTAGTTTAGTTGTAACATAATGTATAGGTATAACTCCTGTTAGGATTAAACACACTTCTTTAGTTACTTGAAATCCTTGATAACCAAGTATTTCAATCGACTTACTACCACAAAGGCACAAAGTGCAATATTAATAAAAGATTCTACATAAGTTGCTTGATTGTATCTTGAGAAGAGATTCACAAAGAAACCTTATACACAACGCTTGGTTAATAGTGAGGCCCAAATAGCTAGCTATAAGGATTAATCCTTGAAGTATTAAGTAGTATAAGCTACAATTATTTTTATTTCTTTAAACCATTACTATAGAAACCAAAACTAAAACCAACACATATCATTGTTAAAAGAATCAACAAAACAACATACAAACAATACACAAGTAAACGAGTTGATTAAGTGTTCATCTTTCAAACGAGTTTAAAAGCAAACTTCGAGCTACAAGTTATCTTATCCGCACCTGTCCTCACCTATTCGCACCGCCTTCGCATTGACCTCTCTATGCAGATTTTGAATACAATCATATACAAAGATACACAATAGAAAGAAAAAAAAACCAACAAAGATAATAATAATAATAATAATATTAAGTCTCATGAACTTAAGATTGAAAGTAGTCTAATACAAAACAAAAGACAAAAGGCTAATCCATTTAAAAAAGGATGCCATCTCCATCCATCCCTCACTATCCAACCAACCACATTTTAACCAATCTATCAAACCATGTGGTTGAGGAAGGGGGGCCAAATCCTAACTACCCTATAATATTATAACTTCATCATTCTTCTTTCCTTTCCTTTCCTTTCACACATGCAATCCATTGCTACTTTTGTACATCCCATCAATCGCTACGTTACCATATCGAAAATGTGTCGGTAACCCCGACACCCCTTTCCCATTCGCGTATCCGTTCACCTTTTGACCCATGCTTTTCTTCAACAATGCATCCAGTTGTCCACTTGCCGCAGCTATTAGCCCTGCAAAACCGACGATACAATGATTCATTCATTCACTCATTCATTCATTCTTTTTATGTTTTGATATGTGACTATACGTGATATATAGTGACTATACGCGATATGTAAGTGTAACACCAACCTAAGAAAACTGCGGATGGTTTTCCGGGGCGGGATTTGAATTCCGGGTGGAATTGGACTCCCACGAAGTACGGGTGACTTTGGAGTTCAACAATCTATATGTTACCAAGGTGATTTGACTCATTTGAGATTAAATCAAGAGATATAACATACTAAGGCTGATGAATTGAATTTACCAAAATAGCCTTACCTCCATCCGTTGACCGCTCTCGTCTTTCCCTGTGAAACTCAAACCGGCCTCTTCTAGCTGTGATACCATGTCGGGATTCACCTGTTTTTAAGATAAAGATTACATTAACTCATGAAAAATAATAATTTTATTATATAATTAAAATGAAAAAAAAAAGTGTAAGTTGCGACACATACTTCATATCGATGGCGATGTCTCTCGTTGATGAAAGTCTGATTACCGTATCTGATACAAACACAAACACAAACAGTTGCTTCCGTTAGCTTATGAGTTATGAGTATAAGTTTAACACTCAATTGTTGACTTGTTGCTTGATCATGCAACAATATAAACATCTTTTCATGCATAAACATCCAACAAGATTAGTTAACTTAAATAGATAATTATGTTAAAATCACAAGTATTATGTTAATTTCTTACAGTTGAGCAGATTTGCAGTCGGTAACAATAAAAAATGTCCTCCTAGATCCTAGCCTCATAGTACCACCCATATGCGTTTTCGACCCCTATATTTACCGTTGCAGAAAATCATTCAATCATTCGTACAATTAAATAAAACCAAGTTAAGAATAATACTTAATAATATCAAAAGGGTGTTTACATAATCACATTAGTTTAAAGTTTAAAAGCAAACCTCGGGCATAAATATGACACATGGATTTTTGGTGTTGGGATCAAACTCGGTGCTATTTGCGTTTTTAAGACCAAGAATAGATCGCGCATACTCGATCACTGCAATTTGCATTCCTAAACAAATCCCGAGGTAGGGAATATTATTCTCGCGCGCGTATTTAGCAGCAGTTATCTTCCCTTCAACACCTCGGTCGCCAAAACCTCCTGGAACAAGAACAGCATCTGCAGCCTGTAAATTAAATATTTTTTATTATTAAATTTATTTAATTTGTATAAACTAGTTGACTTGTAGATCATACAAACCTTCAATGAATTCCAAGCAGCTCTATAGACATCTGGACTCTGTAGATTAAAAAATGTAGATTAGTTTAATGTTTATAAAAGTGGCTGAGAAAATAAATTAATTAAAATAGAATAAATAAAATAAAATAAAAAAGACAGATGGAGAAGATAATAACTTCGATGGCAGTTGAATCTTCAAGCTCAGTAGCAGACACCCAATTGATTACTAACTTCCTTCTGCAAGCTACTGATGCATGCAACAAAGCCTGGAGAAAAATAAATAAAACAAAAAAATTTAATCCCTAAATAAAATTAAAATCAAGAAACATGTCGTTTGAGGGTTAAATTTGTTAAAGTTATTACCTTTAGTACAGAAAGATAAGAATCTGAAAGACCCGTATACTTTCCAACCATGGCAACTCTAACCTGTAATTAATTATTAAATCACAAGAAAGATTAGAATATTGTAAAGAAAAAATGTAAATTCTGTTTTTTAAATTTGAAACTTACGGGCTCGTGTAACATGTCACAACGTTTAGCCATGGATATCCAATCTTTCAAATTGGGCTTGCGTACCACACTGTACAAGATAATAAATTATGTTACATATCACAAGATAATTAATTATGTTACATAATACAAGATAATAAATTATATTACATTACATATCACTAGAGGGGACAATTTTCTTTGACATGTAAATTAAAATAAATTAAATTATAACGAACAGGTCAAAAAAGTCAAAGTCACCGAATTTTAATCATTTTACAGAAAAACATATTATTACGTAAAATATATTTTAATCATATTTGACACACTAGTAATTTATAAAGATTCCATCTCTATGTGTAAGCAAACCTTAGAAGATTAAGTGCATTCAATATTGCTTCATGAGCCTTCTGATCCTAAAGACAAAAGTAAATATAAATTTGATATTAGATTATTAGAGTACCAATCTAATAACACGAATAATATTAGAACATATGTGCGGTTACATACTCTTAAGAGTGAAGGAATATGCCAAATATTCGGGACATCATACAGACTCACTATGTTCTGCAACTGCAAATAGACAAATAGGAATCAATTTTGAATTTTACACAAAGGGCATACATGTAAATTCACTAAAATCGACCGCATATTATCATCATACCGGAACATGGCAAAATTTTGAAAGTTTCTCCTTCACATTCATGTCCAATTCCTGCAAATCCGTCAAATTAAACTTAAGGATACCAAAAAAGGAAGCAATAATAATAATAATAATAATAATAATAACAAAAATAATAATAATAATAATAATAATAAAATAAATAATAATTAAAATAAAAATAAAAATAATTTATAGATGAGTGAGACCATTGTGCTGCGACAGGCTAATACATTTGGGGTCAAACCCAAGCTTCTTAATCCCCGAACACTATGTTGGGTTGGTTTCGTTTTCTGAAAATACAAGCAGAAAAAAAAAGGTATTAGTATTATTTTTTTATTTATTTTAACCGCATCCAAAAACACAAGATTAAATTATAAACTATTAATTCAAACTTACGGGTTCACCAACAACATTCAAAACAGGCACAAGACTGACATGAATCAAACAAAAGTTTCCAGCACCTAAAAAATAAAAAATAATTTATAAACTTTTATTTCTTATTTTCTGTTCATTCATCATCAGTCAAACAATATTCAAATATTTTACCAACACGATAAGAGAATTGTCCAAGAGCTTCAATAAATGGCATAGATTCAATATCTCCTGAAATAAAATTTTAATAACTTATTTAAAAAAAAATAAAAAAATAACCAAAAATCATGAATAAATAAATACAAAAAATAAAAATAAATTTTTTTAGTGATATACCTATTGTACCCCCCAACTCAATGACACAGACATCAGGTGGACCTTCTTTTCCATCAACAGGTATTGCTGCAACACGTTCAATCCAATCTTGAATCGCATCGGTGACATGTGGCACAACCTGAACCGTTGATCCTAAATAATCTCCTCTCCTTTCTTTGTCAATAACCGACTTCACCCAAAACAAAAACATAATCAATTAGTCAGTTGTAACAAGATTTGTAAATTATGATCCAACTCATTTCAATCAACTGATTTCATTTTAAATACCTGGTATATCTTCCCGGTTGTGATATTATTATCGCGCGTTAATTTAATATTTAAAAACCTCTCATAGTTTCCAAGATCCAAGTCAACCTTCATATAAAAAATTAAGTCAACTTAGATTACAAAACCATTGAGGCTTGAACTGCATACTGATCATATTGATGAGTGAGATATTACTGGGTACGTTTTTCATTTAATTTTTTAAAATCGGGTCAAAGGTAACCATTCTAGTGATGAGTCAGATATTACTGGGTATGTTTTTCATTTAATTTTTAAAAATCGGGTCAAAGGTAACCATTCAACATATCAAACCTCCATTTTTGAAATTAATAAAGGTATTGATAATATTGGATAAGATTGTATACATAATTTGACCGAAATTCTTTTGAAAGTTACTAAATTTGGGATTTTGGATCTTTCAAGATCTTTCAATTCAGTCGGGTAGTTAACTGTTTACCTCTCCTCCATCATCCAATACAAAAACTTCTCCATGCTCAAAAGGGGACATTGTTCCTGCATCTGTGTTCAAATACGGATCTACATAACAAAAATGACAATCAAACTAATTAATTTTGAATTTTTGATTGATTAATCTTTATTTTCAAAAAGTGATGAATCTTTAATTTTCTGCTTTAAACTTTTAATCGAAAACGAAAAAGGTGGAGACAAACCATCAATTCATAGTGTGGTTGTGTGTGTAACAGCATACAAGAATGAGACAAGACATAACCATGTTAAAAATTCAAGAAATCTTGTTGAATTCAACAAGAACAACAAGAAACATCCACATACTTCGTATGACAAGTGGGTGTGTAATTAAATCACAATTTTTAATTTTTATTAAAAGGGTATTTAATATTTACATAAAATTTTCAAGAAACAAAAAACCTAAGAAAAACAAAAACACAAAGAAGCTGACAGATCCAAGATCAAGATTTGAAAGTAGAAACACAACTAAATCCCACTAAAATCAAGAAAATTTATATAAATTGCGAGCATAAAATTGAAAAAAAAAACGAACCGATTTTAATGCAAGTGACACGAAGATCACATGCTTGAAGAAGAAGACCGATACTGCTAGCGGTTACACCTTTACCGAGTCCACTCACAACACCTCCGGTGACTAAAACGTACTTCATCTCTTTCTTGGCTAAAAAATTAGCTCAAAATTAAAGATTGAACAATTGGGCAAAAACCCAATAAAGAAATGAAGAAAAAGAACATTACCCTTTTGCATTTTGTTGCAATTAAGGTAACTAAAAGATTAAAAACGGTTGCTTGTTGTTCTTGGGTCACCAAGTTTTATAAACTGTATGATGTGAAACAGCAAACGAAGGAGTGATTTGCGTTGTTTGTTGGTCGAATGAATTGATGAAATAGCAGGGGAGTTAGTGAGTTTATATATGTGAAGGAAATTGAAACAAAATGCAGGAAAATTAATAGAAAAAAAATAGAAAAATGAAAATAATCTGAGAAACCCACTTTTTCTTGTTTTAGGGCTGTCGTATTCAAGAGAGAGAGAAGACGGTTTCGCGAGCAGAGGCGATTAACGTCCGCTTCATTTGTCTTTTATCACTACCCGTGACATAAGAAAACTTTACCGTATTACACTATTACCGACATGATTCTTATTTTTTTAATTAATTTCATTAATTTTAATATTATGTTATTGTATACTAAATGATTTATACATATGGGCTTATTTCCTAAGAATAATTTGATTAATTTTTAATATTATATCATTGTTTAGTAAAGGATTTGAACATAAGATTCTTTTTTTAATAATTTGAGTAATTTTAATATTATATGACTATAACACTGAAGGATTTGAGCATATGATTCTTATATTTTAAACGTAATTTGATAAGTTTTAATATTGTATCATTGTTTATTAGATGATTTGAACATATGATTCTTAATTTTTTAAAATAATTTGATTAATTTTGATACATATTATTGTTTGATGAAGGATTTGAACTCTTAACATTATAAGCATTATAAGACAAAACATCAGGCATGTTTTACACGTATCGCATGAATATAAGCATTTGGTTTATAACCTTTTGGTATATGATTTTAATAGGATTCTATAATAGATATTAAGATACAAGTTAAAAGACAATAATATGGAATATAGTTAAATTGGTATGTACTATGAAATATATTATTGTTATATTAATTTATTTTAGTTGATATATATATATATTCACGTTAAAAAGACTAAAATGTATGAGAAATATGAGAAGAACATCAAGGCAATATGTGAATAAATGGTGAGAATGAACTTGTATATTGAGAATAAAATTTGGATATCGAACTCACGAATCCTAACACATTGTTATATACTTATACTAGGTGAGATTCCCGTGTATTACACGGCGTACAAATTTATATTTTTAATGATTGAAGCATTTAATTTATATTATGTTAAATATTTGACATTCAATTAAAATAAAAGTTTATATGACATAGGTTAATTTCTCGTGTGCTACAAGGACTAAATAAGGGTTACAATGTTAACTAAAAGCAGATGTTCAAAAGAAAATAATGTAATTTTCAAAATAAAGAAACAACCACGGTTAGTGAATCTTCAAATATATACTATTTTACATAATAAAGTTAAAAAGCACGTAGAAAATGATATTTTGCACCGTGTATAGAATTGAAAATATAATAGGTTTAAAAGATTCATGAATGAATGTTTAGAAATGGTTTAGATTTAATATGTGATTTAAAAAGTTAAAATATTGTAATGTAAATATGTAACCGATGTTAAAATATTTTTGATAAGCTTATACAAAATGAAATATAAAAATTTGAGAATTTAAATATGATTTTAAAACTGAAATAATTATTAACAAAAATTAATAATTAACTATGGAAAATAAAGAATGAGGAATCAATATATTTTTAGTTGAAGATTTAAAATTTTAATTTGACTAACCTTATGAAAAAAAGTTGTATATATGGTAACGCACCTAATTTATTTCTTGTAATTAAACCATTAATTAAATTTCCGTTATTAAAATTTTAACAAAATTATAGAGTTAATATGGTGATGACAAGTGTCTGTGTGAGATTAGATGCCCTAGAATTGAGACAAGTGTCATTTGAGATTTTCGTTTATTAGTATAGGAAGATATGGATGGTAAAAATTAACCTAATTAATCTCCTAGAAACCCCTCGATGAATCGTAGCAGGATTCCATAACTTGTATTATAGGGAAAATTACCAAAATGAACTTGTTTGACTAAAAAATTACAAATATAAATATGAAAACCGCAGGCTAAAAAACTGTTGCCTAATTTAGCCGGCAGATTCGAAGTTGAGTTATTTGATTGCGTATTGACTAGATTTTTGGCCAGTGCTTTTTTACCTCAAACACTGCTGGTTAATTTATCCGACAGATTCGAAGTAGAGTTATTTAATTAGTGTTGAGTAGACTTTTAGACAGCGTATTTTTACTTTTAACCTGATGATTTGATGTCTATTTTAGTAAACTTTGGATCAAACATGTACATTTTGATAATTTCCTTGTATTATATTGTTGCATCTCGAAATATTCACTAGCTAATACCTATGCTACTATTTTAATATGATAAATATAATTAATTCCCAACACTCAAATCGTTCAAAACAATGCCATCTCAATCCACCGTAATCATATTAATTTAAACACAAATACAAATCTAAATCACTAATTGGAAGATTATAACAATTTGAAGGCCCACTAATCGTGCCTACCTAATGTAATTTTATTTCAAAGAAAATCAGGAAAATCATGAAAATAACCCTTTTTTGTATATGTACATCATATAAATATCATAACACTTTTATTAAATAAACGAAGAATCTTATGTATCAACTTTGTTCATGTGGATAACAAATTTACTTTTGAAAATATAGCATTTCACCGTATTTTTTTTTTTCATATTCACGTATCTAATTTTGAGTAAGCTTTTTATTAAATTAGCAAAACGAGAATCCAGGAGAAAATTAAAAGGCAAAAAATAACACTCAGATCAATCTAAGTTAAACACATTCCTCTATATTTTTTTACCATAAATGAGACACTGATTAATCAATAAGAACTTTTTAATTGTTTTTCATATTCACGTATCATATTCATTTAGATAAATAATAAACGTAGATCTAGCTTTTTGAAACACATATCGAGTGAATGGTCGATCAACGTGATCAATATTTTTTATCTTCGTTTATATCGTAGCAACCTAACCAAGTTATGAACCTACACTTGGATTCTTCATAATAACT
>WOUH02000009.1:3457375-3467804 GCA_009936405.2 Stevia rebaudiana
TCCCGCACCACCCCGATCTTCACCGAAAGCCACGTCTCCTTCCCCGTCTCCTTCCCGATTGCCACTCCGTGTCCCCTAAAGGCGATTTGCAAACCGCAGGCGGCGGTGTAGGTAGAGATGGTGGTGTACGGTTGAGGCAGTGGTGGTTGTGGGCAAACCCTAGATGGCTAGATCTGCAATGAAGTTGGAGCTCCTTTTATGTATTTCAAAAACAACCCCTAAACCTTTTAAAGATTACACACGTTTAAAAAATTACATAACTAGTCCTTATACATAATAAGACTAAAATACCCTTAATTTTAACAGAGAAAATTAACGGTGTTAATAATTTGAAGCTAATAGGGACAGATCGTAAACCTTAGAGAGGAAAAAACTGATTTTAAAACTTTTAAAGTAAAAAGGTTATTTTGATCAAACCACAGGAAGCAAAAATAAAGTTAACTCTAAAATAAAACACGGAGATCTTTGTTAAAATTTGAAGCAACATTTTTTCTGGTGATATGATCGGTAGAATTACCGGTACGATAGTTTGTTCGTTTGAATTAATAACATTCTTCTTATTTTTATGGGGCAAACTTTGAATAAATAATAAAGTCAGTAGATAGGTTGTTGTGTGTGACTATATAGCCTACTGTATAGTCCCAAACACCGTCAAACCCTATTAATGTGAAAGCCTTTAGAGTGGGTGTTTGTCTGTCTAGTAAAGCTAGAGATGCAGATGTGAAACTTGATGTGCTAGTAAAGCTAGATATTTTTTATAGTTTACATTGAATTTGGAAATGAAGATAGGAAAGTTGGTATGAATGCTCTTTCTTTCTATATAGAAAAACTATAAAGCCAAGTGCATTTTAAATTAACGTGGTAAATTTTTTATTAAAAATGACTCATAATATTCTTTAGTAACAACGGTTCGTCAAAACGTCAAAGTCGTCGAATTTGGTCCACCAAAAGCATTGCACTTTAAGCTTGAAAAATGATCAAAATTTCAATGCATTGTTTATTTAAATAAAAGAAAATGCTAAATAAGCAGAGTCCAATTATTCTAGGACATCACTTTTTAAGTTTTAAACTTATAAAATACTAACTTAAACCCGTGTGTAACACGAGGTTGTATAATGAACATTTAAATGTTATCATTGAATCATTGAATATATACGTATATTAAGTTACAATATTGTGAACACTCAAGAAAATAAATGTTTAACACTTTTAAGATTATAATTTATGCTTTGAGATTTTAAAATTATTCATTATAAACATTTTAAATATAAATTCTTTAAGTTTAGTTGACAATTATACCATTTAAAAAAACGTAAAATTTAAAATTTAAAGAAAGTAAGTGCAGTTTTCTTCTTTAAGATTTCAAGACTTAAACAGTTTTCCAACCTACCCGCCAGACCACCCCTTCTATTTCTCGCGACCGAACCCCTTGTTAGTTTGTAGAGCCGAAGCTGGGCGGCTCATGGATCACGTGTCTGGTCCCTCTCCCATTGGGCAAGAGCTTTCAATAAAGCATCTCTCGCTTGGAAAACAGGAACAAGTCTGCTTTGGAGATCACGCATTTAGGGACGAAAACTGTTAAGACCTGAAATGTTAGGGACGAAAACTGTAAAAACTTGAAACGTTGGGGACGAAAACAATAAGACTTGGATCGTTAAGGATGAAAAATTTTAAGTTTTAAAACGTTAGAGACCGTCTCTATTAACGGTGAACTGAAATTGTTAAGTATTGAAAAACTAATGATAAAAAGTGCAGTTTATTTTTTTCTTAAATATATAATATAAATACTTAATTGGATAATAACAAAATAAATCTATTTAATAATATAAGATACTATAAAAAGTATTAAAGAATTCAAAATATTAATTTAATAAAATTAAATAATCAAAAAACTATAGAAAACTTGAGAAAATACCACGTGACATTTTTTTGAAATGTTTTATTAGAGGTGAATGTTAATTATCACATATAAGCAATGTTGTAATAGTCAGTCTTCAAGGCATTAGAATTGTCGAGTACTCAAGGCTGTGTTTCGATGCAATTTTATGCTATTCTGAGGAGGTCCAAGGATTCGGTAAAAGTCAGCACTCCGACAAAGTCTAAGGTATGTGGTATGGTAGTGTATCTATATATCCTTTCGATTTATTTTGATTATGTTTGAAAATAGTTTGATGCGATTATTGATTTGAATATGTATTTTATTAAATATTAGTAAACTTATTATATTTGACATATATACAATCTCGGAAAAAGAAAGTTCTTTCTAATTTTCCATAATCGAATACTCCCGAGTAGTCTTCGGGTACTCCCAACTTTTCAATCGACCGACCTGTTAGCGTTTAACGACTTTTGCAACCTTGTCTATGAGAATGGTTAAAATGTACTTGAGATAAAAAAAGTTTGACACATCAATTGATCAACTCGTCGAATTTAACTAAATTCTCTCTTCCCATTAAACCTTGAAATGTATTGTTGTGTTATATAATTTGATGACATAAAAATCATTTTATATAATAAAACATTCATGACTAGGGTTGTTATACATTTTTAGAGGCTGTATCTAGGGGTGAGAAGAAAACCAAATTAACCGAACTGGAATCGAATTAACCGTAAAAACCAAAAGAAAACCGAACCAAAAATATCGAAACTGAAACATTCAGTTAGTTTGGGATTTTCTTTTTTACAAAACCAAACCGAATCACCTGATGTAATTTTTTTTATAAATATGCTAGTGTGTTCAAAAATTGAATATGCATTTATGTATATATATTTGTATATTTATTTAATTTATATCTCATAGTGAATAAACTAATCTCTAAAAGATTTATATATTTTGAAGATAATTCTTATATGTTTTGTTATTATACTAATGTATTCACACATCAACTCTTATCATAAAATATATTAAAGTGTTGAAAACCGGTGGATTTATAAAGGCGAAAAAGGGTTTTCGCCACTATTGATTGATGTCGTCTCACAAATTAATTCATGAATTATCTATTACTAATCTTGTTTGCATTTTAAACTTTTGTTACTTAAGAAAATAAAATAAAATAAAATAAAAAAAAAACCCGAAAACCTAAACGAAACCGATAATAAAACCGAAACCGAACGGTTGTGAAAAGCTAAAAACGAATATTTCGGTTGCGGTTTCAGTTTTAGGCAAAAACCAAGCCGAACCAAACCGTTCATACCCCTAGTGTATCTAAAACTAATAATAAGACTTTAAAGTAAAATATAAAGTTATAATTATTCTTATGATAAATGATTTAATAACGTCAACTGAGCAGTTACTCAAACCACTTTGTAGAGGCTTTGCTTCTTGGAGTAAAAAACGTGTTTAAATTCTGGCATGGTGATTTATCTTATATATTTAAAAAATAAACTGCACGTTTTATCCATGTGGTTTGCAATATTTAATAGTTTCAGTCCACCGTTAACAGAAACAGTCTCTAACGTTTCAAGTTTTAGCAAATTTTGTCATAACGTTTCAAGTCATAAATTTTTTTATCCCTAACGTTTCAAGTTTTAACAGTTTTCGTCCATAACGTTTCAAGTCTTAACAGTTTTTCATCCTAATGTTTCATGTCTAACAGTTTTCGTCCCTAACGTTTCAAGTCTTAATTAACAGTCTTCTATTAAAGGTTTAATGACGAAAACTGTTAAGACTTGAAACGTTAGGGACGAAAACTGTTAAGGGTGGACTAAATTTACGAAATTTATATTTAAAAATTATCTAATGAATAATTTTAAAATTTTAAAGCATAATTTATAGTCATAAAAGTATCAAACATGCGTTTTTATTGAGTGTTCACAACATAGTAACTTAATACATATATATGTAATTATTTAATGATAAAGTTTTAAATCTTTATTATATAACCATGTGTAAGAGCATATTCACATTCTGTTCTATATCTATATCTTTATAATTCATTAAAATTTTTTATTATTCTCTCTACTATTTAATTAAATAATACATTTTATACCTTTATCATTACATTTTCTCTCATATTCAATTAAATAATATTTTTTTATACATTTATCATTACATGAACAGTTTTTTTCTCTATATTTAATAATTCATATTTTTAACTATTTTCCACTCACAACTATTATTTACCAACTAAAAAAATATAAAGATTACAGTTATATATTTTTTAGAGAATGGGATGTGAATGCTCTAATACACGAGTTTTAAGCTACTACTTTGATAATCAAATAGACAAATACTACTAGAAAGAAAATATAATGATTACTTGATTACTTATTATTTAATTTACAAATCAGTTCTTTCTCAAAATAAATAACAATAACAAAGAATAATATATTTTTACCGACAACAGTTATGAGACAAAGAAAAGTGGAGAACTGTAAGTTTGACCGATGAAGAATGGGTCCAGTCCAACGCATGCACACGTGGTTGAGAATAAGATCCATCAGCGCCTGCGGTTTCGCCGCTGAGATCTCATCGTCGTCGTTCGTTAGGAATATGTGGTCCCCACGTAACTGATACACGTCGGTCGTACGTGGTTTCGCCAGCATACACCAATGACCAACCACTCTCTCTCGGCCGAGGAATCTTGTCGGGTCCCACAATATCGGAACCAACGACCAACTGCAACCTTCACCTACAAATCATCATTTCCTCTTGTTTTCTTTTTAATTTTTTTTTTGTATTGAACAGCATCGTTTCCTCTTGTTAACTTAATCTTATTTGAAAACGTTTCAGGTTTAACTCTTATACAAAACATGATTGCTTTGGGTATTTATATAATGAGAAGTCATTGGCTTAAACATGAAAACGGAAGAGGGTTTCGTATTTTATTTGGTTCACGCTTATCAAAGAGATACGGTCTCACGAAGGTTGATGATTCAATTTTGGCTACATCGTCGGACTACTTGTTGCTAGCACGCATGATCATCTGCTGTTCAAAAAAGATTTATTTCCATCTAAAGTTTTTTTTAATAGATAATCAATTTGGACCGCTAAATATTCATAAACAATATTCAATTTTACCTAACACATATTAGGTGGAAGTTTTTATGGAAACCTCGTAAATACAATTTTATAAATATTTTCCTCAATAATTTTGAGTGAAGAAAATAGTATTTCAATGGAAAGAAATTATATGATTTGACCAACATAAAGAAAATCAGGACATAGTTGTGTTTAAATTTTAGTGTATATAATCTAATGTAAAATTGAAACATAAATGTTAATTTTCAACAATTTTGAAATTTAATAATAAGGCTATAACGCGAAAAACAATTATAACCAGATTTGTTAATAAAAAAATAATAAACGATAAGACTTTCAAAATTTTAATACATAATACGTAATAATTGCCAAAAACCGTTTCATACTTAATTATATGCATATCATAATTAAGTAATAATTATTTACAATAATTGTGTGGTGTAATTTATTATGATAGGTAGATATCGTAAATAATTAAAACGGTGAAATGGATACAACGATGACAAGTAACAAAAGATAAAATTAAGAAGTTATAAACTGGTGATAACAAGTGTCAGGCTGATGTTACATGGATGCCAAAAAGAAGAAGTGTGTTTGAGATACTTTTTCATTAATACAGAAGGATTGGTCTCTAACAACCCCGTAAATTTTCAAGAAATTAGGCTCAGTGTGTTATATGCCCCTGTAGTGTGTACATGGTTTTGTTTTAGCCCCAAAAACCATAGCCACAATTGATAGTTTGACAATTTATTTTTTTGTTGTTTGGTTATGGTTAATTCTGGTTAACCATGAAACCCCATGAAAACTTAAAACTTGAACTCAAACTTTAAATATGTTTTGGTGGTTAAATTATAAACCTATGGTAGTAACTTTACTTAGGCTCTCCTTTTTATATCATAAATTCATATTAGACCTAATATATTTGGTTAACGTGACAATATGAGATCCAATTTATAAAAGAGTTATTTGCTTTTGAATCTTTTGATCAAGGACAAGTTTAACTTAAATTCATGTTATTTTCTTTAATACTTTTCTATTTTATGCAGCTTTTTGCTGGTGCTACGCTTACTTTTGTCTCGTACTTAAAACATAAAACTTTTAACAATGGAATTGTGTCATAAAGGACATCAAGTAATCCTAAATTGAAAAGGATACACAATTATATTCATAAGAATGTTATTATTATTATTTTGTTAATAGTTATATGTATAATTGGTTCTGTTTAGTTAATTAATTCAGTTATGCCACACACCAAAATTTCAACTAACCATAATTATAGGTTAATTGGTTATGGTTTAACTGAATCATCGGTTAATGTGTCGTTTCAAATAATTTGGTTCGGTTAAATCGATTAACGCGTTTACGGTTCAGTTAATTTAACTATTTTCTCACCCCTAACGCCTCACAAAGACCTATAGGAGGCGTATTGTGGGTGTGAGTGAGAGTATAACAACACTTTTTGATACTTGAAATTACTATCACCGTATCTTTAATATTTGTAAGGGCTATGCATCGGTCAAATGCATCAAGATTTATTGGGACCTCGATCTCAAAACTGTTCCAATTTCCTACTGAGATAGGCAATCGGAGGGAGAACTAGACGTATATCTCAAAACTGTTCCAATTTCCTACTGAGATAGGCAATCGGAGGGAGAACTAGACGTATCTTGCTAGGCAAAGACAAGTTAAAATGGATAGCTTCGCGAGGTAGACACGAGCCAACACTAACCCAAGCGGTAAGATATAAGATATCTCGACTCCTCACATGCGATCTATGGCACGCGAGTCTCCAAGAGAGAGAAGCACCCGATCCCACTTATAACTAGATTAATATGGATAAGTAAAAAAGCGGGTCTCAAACTTGGCCCAGGAACTCCTGGGTTCCACCTCATTAGTAAATTACCTGAATGTAAACCCTCTTAGCTGGCTTCAACAATTACGTCTCAACTAGGATTTAAACTCTCACCTCTCACTGATAAGTGTTCGTGTTAACGTCATATTATAAGTCCCGGTATCATATAATCTATATATTAAATAGCGTGAAAGGGAAATAGAATTTTAGTGCTTTTTTACTTTGACCATTCAACTTTTTTCATCTATTAACCCTACGTAATTTAGTCAAGATATAATAAGAATAATAGTATGTTATTATTATTATTATTATTTTTATTTTAGTTAACGTCGGTTAATTGTAATATTTTGTTACTCTTATAGATTTTACAATATAACGTTCAATAACATTTCGGATATTAGTGTTTGGTGACACAGTGACGAATGCTATTAGTACGAACTATGCTTTAGAGTTTTGCTTTAGAATTATTTGTTTTTTTGGCTGCTTATTTATAATGTTTTAGTTTAGGTTTTTTTATTAACGGTATATTTATTGTTGGGTTTTCAAAGGTAATCAAGCTTTTAGATGCTTTGCTTCTGCTTAACATTGAAATGACAATCCTTTTTGACAGGCTACACTCTAGGGTTTTACCTCGAAATGACAACTCTTTTAACATGTTTTTGTATATATATATATATATGTTTTAATCAAGATTGTATCGCAACTACAACCGTGTAAACGGTGAATGTTTTTGTAAATATTTTTTAACATGCATTTGATATGTTTCATATCAAGATTGTGTCACAACACATGCAGTAAGTATTCACATTCAAGATCATGGTAGAAACTCTGCCGTAACACACGACCGTATATTACTAGTTTTTAGTTAAAGTAGTCAAATAAGTTGCAAACTCATAAGAACTCAAAACAACCAACCCCCTCTACCAATCAAAAGCCTCCAACTTAACCAATTTCCTCCTCTCTTCTTTTCCATAGGTATCTTTTACCAAAAAAACAAAATCCAAAAACCCGAAGCTAGAGGAGTTGTGTGGTTGAAATACACAATCAACTCAAAAGAACTCAAAGCTACTAAAAAACCAACTCGAATCTAAATACTATCTTTTAAAAACTATCAAGATGTCAAATGTTACTTACATACTTGTTTTTAGACCTTTACAATAAGAAAACTTTGTACATGAACTTCACACTGGTTGTATAAATATACAATAAATATATTTTATAATATTTATAATTATTATTTAAAAGTAGTAGTTTTTATAAACATAAGCCGTTTGCCCGTTTATATAAATATTTCATACTAAAAAGCTTTTTCTCTATGGTATTCAATTAAATAATAATTTTTTTACTTTTATCACTACTTTTTCTCTCTCCTATTTAATTAAATAATGATTTTTTTTACCTTTATCACAACTTTTCTCTCTCACATTCAATTAAATAATAGTTTTTATAAATTTATCATTACCTTTTTTCTCTCTCAAATTTACTTTAATGAAACAGTGTTTCTTTATATTTACTGGTTTCATCAATTTCTATATATCTCTCTACTCACAACGACTTTCAACCAATCTCTATAATATAAAGAATTCACTCACATAATTTTTAAAGATTCTAATGTGAATACTCTAACAATAATATTGATTTATGCCGACACATGGTCAGACAACAAGATCCATCATTTCTAAGACTATGCGGTATGCATATGAGAGTGGGCGTGAGTAGCCAACTCAAGCCCCAAACACCGCCCCGGGTATAAGTGAGTGGGGCGTGATTGAGATTCGCGTGAGTGGACTCAAGGCGTGGAGTGAGTTTGACTTTTTTTTTTAACCAATCATAATATCCCATATTACCCCCCACCAATCACAAAATATCACATCAACATCCTAATTTTTACCCACTCAAGTCCCCACTCACCCGAGCATTTCCACCCTTCCACTCATCTAGTTTACTTACTCTATCTCATGCGTGTTACACCCACTCACTCGGACGCACCGCATAGTCTAAGTTTGCATAAGTGCACACCCCTTGTGTAACCAATGTTCTTACTAGACACATCTCGTTTAATTTCCATAAAAAACATAAGACTTATAAAAATCTTTAGGCTTTTATATCTTCAAAACATAATTATACTAGCACCGTGTCTAGTAACAATTCATTTGCTTGGGGTTGAGTACAAACAAACCACACACTAACGAACTAATTCAACCGAAGACGTTGTCGGTCGTTCTTACTCGTGTGTCGAACACCTTTTTAGCTTGTCACTGACTTTGCTTAAATTAACTTGAATTGTATCTAGACTTTACAAGATCACTGTCGTTCACCATCACTAAGGCAGCCACTATAGCTGATAACTTCTCAATGCAATCTATCAACCATCACCAATCACACTTAGGGGTTTGTTTACCTCTTAACAGGCTCTTAATGGTTCAGACCTCTTACTGGTTCAACACTTAATGGTTCAGACTGTTTGTTTCGGGAGCATATGTCTGAATAATTCAGACATTTGCCTCTGAATGGTTAAGCATTGAGTCTGAATGGTTAAGACCTCTTATCAGAATTGGTCATACATTTTCCTCTGAAACGGTTAAGCATTATATTACCTCTTAATGGTTCAGACATGTTACTAATTCAGCACTTAATGATTCGGACATCTTACTGATTCAGCACTTACTCATTCAGAAGTTGCCAAACAGTCCCTT
This sequence comes from Stevia rebaudiana, assembly GCA_009936405.2. Classification (NCBI taxonomy): domain Eukaryota; kingdom Viridiplantae; phylum Streptophyta; class Magnoliopsida; order Asterales; family Asteraceae; genus Stevia; species Stevia rebaudiana. Next base: position 3,466,905 of record WOUH02000009.1, read on the forward strand.
AGCTTGATCGCAAGCACCCCGACTGTCGATTAACATACCTGACTTTTATTGTGTTCGCAGTTCGCAACGTTTTCATGACCGCCACCGAACAGATCCATCATCGATAGTTGCCTGAACCTATGGCCGACCTCTCTTCATTCATTTGGCTGATCAAACGCACATATAGACGATTAGACGAAAATCAATAGTCAATCTCCAATCGACACAAAATCAAAACGTAAACTTGAACATAAAAGATGGATCAATATACCTCGTTGATGAGTTGTTTGTGTGGCTCGACCGGTCTCTCTCATAGCTGTGAAAACTCCAAACGAAAAAAGTTTTTTGTTATTTACACCAACACGTCAAACCCACATGGTTTAAAACATGACAAATCTACTTTAAACTTGTAAGTGTTACAATATGAATTATCACTTGGTTTACTTGTATTAAGAATTATGTATGTAATCCAAGCCTCATAATTGCTTTGTCTTCTCATAAGATGCTATCTCGATTGGTATAAGTATATATCAATCAAGTATTTATCATTACGTAAACCTAAACTTATCAAGTTTAAATTAAGTTATGAAGTTTTTTATATGAATTTAATATTATGATCAATCATATGATTACATATATAGCCTAAATCGTAATTAAATATTGTAGTTACTCGTGATGATAAAGAAGCGTCGTATGATACTATGATCAACAATTAATAAGATTGAAGAAAAATGTGTAGATGTTGAAAGGTAATGTGTATGGGTTATTTAAAAATTAAAAGTACGAATACAAAAAATCTCAATTTTTTTAGACAAAATTGCAGTATACGTCCTTTATGTATTATGTTTAAAAAGTTCTTTTTTCATCCTTTATGTATTATTTTGTTGCCAATTACGTCCTTTATTACTAACTCCGTCTCTT
>WOUH02000009.1:3467904-3486404 GCA_009936405.2 Stevia rebaudiana
TTTTATGTGATTTTGATTAAATGTTGTTTATGCTTAGCCCTCTTTTAAATAGTTAAAGAGTAAATTTATCACATAAAGATGCAATAAATAGGTAATTATAATTTTGTTAAAGATTTAAACGTGGAGGGATTTTAACGCGTAAGAAAATGTGGATGGACTTTTGTGAGAAAACAATGAAAGTAAGTTGGTTTTTCATGATATTTGCCCTTTTATTTCTAAAACTTTGTGCCTTTTGTATCTAGCTCCTCCTAGTTTTTATTTTATATAATTGATTGGTTGTTAAAAAAAACTAACCACCAAAATAAAGCAAACTCCATTATAGATTTTGGCCACTTGAATAGGTGTAATCGAAGTTTGATTCTTCACATTTGGACCACAAGAAATTGAACTTACAAAAACCTTTTACTTTTATATTAAGGCCCAAAATTAAAGAACATTTTGTATATAAAAGAAAGTATAGTTGTTTGTGTTTTGTTAGTCCTTATGACTCAAATTAACATAAAGTTGAAGGAAAAAGCTTATTGGGAGGACTAAATGGTCAATGTGGTATAATTATAACTTGACACTCCATAAAATCAAATGTTGATTTTGTCATGTGTTTCAATCTCAAATCAATTTTTGACCTTTGAGAAAGTATCACACAATTAGCTAAACTTTATATAAAGATTAATAAGTTTAGGAATTTTATTTTTTGAAATGAGTTTTTTGCCAGCTTTGATGGTTTTTGGGCAAGAAAATTTTTTGGTTTGGTTTATGGGGTTTCGTAAACCCCTATTATAATCTCTCCTATAGAGCATTGCAAAGTACAACATCGTCAATATTTGTCAGATCTAATTCGATTTTCTAAATGCCCTTTACAGAAGTGACAAGACAAACTTTTGTTAATTGACCTATAATTCTATGAAAATACAATGTCAACTTAATAAATAAGCCAAAAGCACAAATGTAATTCCTTGAAAACACAAATGTAAGCTAACAAGACAAACTTTTGTTAATTACCTCACTACCTCCGTAAATGAGAATTACGTATCCTCAAACCATTTACACACAAGCAAGTGCTCTAGACGCAGCCCTACAGTACTATGCATATCATGCCTTTGATAATCCATGTACCTATGAGGCAAATTCTGACATACTCAACACACACATAACACAAAAATAATCAACTGTATGCTGTTACGTCCACCCATATAAAAACATATTCAATTAAAGTTGACCTATTTTACATTTGATTGAATGTCTTGTATTCTTGCTGTACAAATAGTAAAACATTAGCATGCCAGCATGTTTAAATTTCAAGTACAAAAATAATATATAATTTATAGGCTAAGCTCGTCAACCCTTTACGAGTTATACCAAAGCATATACCACTCCCATACGATTTGATTACTAACTCACCAATTATAACTAGGTTACACAACATTGGTGTGGTCAGGTTAGATTTGATATCAACACAATCATCAAGTTATTTATTTATTAGTATTAATAGATTAGTAGATTAGTAAATATAGTAGATTAGTAGATTTCATAATTTGACTCGTACTCTAGTACACGAAATCTAACCTAGTTACTTGATATGTTAATCGAACATTACTTCTAATGGTAAATAGAAAAAATCTTATAATGGGATAATAATGAAAGGTGTACCGCTATATGTAAAGACAATCATTCTTTTAACAGTAAGCTTAGTTTATAAAACAGCCTATAGAAATTCACATACGTTAGATTTTATATTTAGGGGGTGTTTAGGATTACTTATTTAACTATAAACGTGTTTTTTTGTTAGAAGTTCTTATTAACTTATGAATTTTTCAAAAAATATTTTTAAAAAAGCGTTTGAATTAACTTTTGAGATAGAAAACTTAATAAGTCACTAAGTTAAGTGTTTGATTTAGTTTATTCATGTAAATTGATAAAAAAAAAAATACTTTTATGTATACCATTTACTATTCTTATATATAATATTTACATTTAACAATATTTTTGGAGAAAAAAAATCTAAAAATAAAATTATGTTATTAAAAAATACCAAAAAGTGTTAAATTTGAAAGACATGTAATTAATTTTGTTTAAATTCTCATTGCTTAATTGGTTAGGGAATGGTTATAATACAAAGTATAAAAATCGTGAGAAGCGTAGGAAGGAACAAAGGAACGACACCTGGCAAATTCAAAATTATCATGAAAGGGTATTTTCGTCTTAATTAAATCGCATAATCTCAAAAAAGAAAGTAAAATCAGAGATGCGTATTTCATGCAGACGGTTATGTTCTTTATTCATTTTTTCGATTTGTATCATCCAAATTCTCAAATTAGTTTTCTTCGTTAGTATCAATTACAATTTCGCAAAGATTGTAATCAACGAATCGTATTGATTGTTAATTTTGTTCGAATTTCTCAACCACCATGGTCGTTATTAGAGATTCCGAAGGTAAGATTTTTGGTTACGAAAGTTTTCATAGCAATTTACTTACGTACGTAACAAATAAAACCAATAAAACCAATATATTAATTAATATTGAGCAGTATATAAGATGAAAGATATCATAATGGTCCGTATTACTATAAAGTTAGGACGTAAGATTTACAAATAGTCCGTATTATTATAATATAAGTACGTTATTTTTATCAAGAGTAACAGTATCAAACATTAGCATAAAAGCATGCATGTATTAATAAAACATGGGTCCGTAATACAATTAGGATGGTCCGCAATTCAATATATTACATGCCGTCCGTAATATAAATGTGATGATACGTAAATTCAATATACCAATCCGTAAAAATTGCTTTTATGAAAAAGGATGATTTCGGTAATGGGTTTATCGGTAAAAATTCAATATATCAATCCGTAAAAATTGCTTTATGAAAAATTGCTTATCAATCCGTAATAATTGCTTATCAATCCGTAAAATTACGCCCCAGTAATATTACGCTCCAATAATATTAGGCACAATTAACGAGATGAGTCACCATTAGGGACAAAAAATTACGCACCATTAGGGACAATAATTTTAAGGATAATAAATTACGTACCAGGACAATAATTTTACGTTTTAATAAATAAAATTTACATATTTTAAGATAAGAATTACAGACAAACTGAGTAAATTAATACGCACCATAGTTTAATTAATGGTGCGTATTTCATACCAATTCGTGGTTTCAATTTCATACCAATTTTAGTGTTGTTTCGTAATTTGTGGGATTTCGAAAACAGAAACCCAGTGATTTCGCGAATACGTTTCACAATCTCGCTGTTTGCAGGCGATTCGTAATTTTGGTAAGAATCAAAATCACGTTCTTACCCTTTTCGCAACTTTAGCGTCTACAAAATAAATGAACGACACTTTTTAATTACGTTTTTGCCACCGTGATTATCTTGACCGTACAAAGACCTAGATCTACGGTCCAAGTTCCTTCCTACCCTTCGCACAAAATACGCTTTTTACAATAACCGTCCCCATCTAATAACCGTCCCCATCTTAGATAATGTCCTTTTTATTTAATTTAGATATTCTTTTCCTTTCTCCCGATTTATTAGACAAAATTCTCTTACATAAAATTCTTAAGTATGGTGCTCAAATTTTCAATATACAAACGTTTGAAATTACAATATATATTATTATTATTATTCTAATTCTAGAAGTACCCGCTTAAAATTCAAATTAAAATGATTTACTGCACTTGTTTAAAAACATTTATATTTGTTAAGGAAACGTTTCATGTGGTCTGTGGGGCATGTTGCATGAAACTGGGGAAAAGGCACATGGAGGCTGGAGTGAGGGAATATGAATTGTCAATAAACGATCACATGGTCTCCATCCAACCATTTTTCTATAAATTTATATATATTTCCTAAAAATTATATATATTAACATTATCTGAAAACGTTAAAAGTCGATGGTCAAACTCAAATATTTAAGTGTCCTCTAAAGGCAAATGAGCTTTTTATGGACCGTTATTTACGGTATCATAACTTTTGGTATTGGTCTGTACCAACCGATCAGTTTTTGGTTAAATCGGTTTTCTATTTGAGTTACTTTGGTTATGAGTAAAATATGGATTAACCGGTGATGTTGATTTTGCTATGTACATTGACAAATTCTCTTGATTAACCGATCCATGTTGTTTGGATGCTAGTCTTCTTTTTTAAAAATGAGTTTTCTTCCCAACTTCCTGATTTTGAGCTTTTTGTTGTTGATTTTTATGTCTACCAGTTCATTTTGGCCTCTTAAAGTTACACATATTTTCTAGCAAAAAATGTTGGTTATTTGAACTAATTTTGCTTGATGAGAGTATCTACATGCATTTGGGTCTTTATAAATTATGTGAATGATTTTTTATATTATAGAGACTGGTTTAGAGTGTTTGTAAATAAAGAGATATATAGAAACTTATAAGATCAGTAAGTAAATATATAGAAAAATCTGTTTTTTTGAGTAAATTTGAGAGAGAAATGTATAATGATAAAAAAGTATTATATGGTTGAATACGAGAGAGATATGTAATGATAAATATATAAAAAAAATATTATTTGGTTGAGTATTAGAGAAAGTATTATTTAATGATAAAAGTATAAAAGATATTATTTAATTGAGTATTACAGAAAAAATTATTGTTCTTTAATGAAAAAAGATCAAATATATTTACTCTTCATGTGATTTTCATGTGAACTACTTCTATATCTATGCTCCGACTTGGTTATTGTGGCCATTTATTGTGTAACTAACTGAAACTGAAAACAAAATAAAAATCGAACCATTATTAAATCCCGACCTTCAAAAACACGAAGGATTGGTTATGTATGTTTGGATCGGATTGTCAAATTTGATCGATTATCAGTTACGTTTTAATAGGTTTGTCCATCATGGATCGGTCATCTCAGTTATGTTTGGTCACCCCACTTGTATCGAATCCAAGTATCCAACTTTATAAGTTTTCCAATTCCGATATCTCATTTTTTCTAAATTTAAACTGTATAATATTTATCAAATTTAATATAGGGTTTTTCTAATTGCACCTCCTTTTACTTTAATAATTAACATTTAATTAATCTTACCAATCAAATAATCTACTTTAACTAAGAGATTGACCATCATTAAATAAGTTTGACCCTTTATTTTTTCAATTATTCAATCATATTTAATCTACTTTAATTTAATTTTTTTATACATTTTTAGAATATGTTTTGCATTTGTTAAAATATAAATTTTTTATACACATAAAATAGAAAAACATATTTAGAAGGAAGCTGACTTATTTTAATATTTAATAAAAGAACAAAAAAAGTTAAAAACTATATTAAATCAAAATAAATTTACTCAGTTTGATCTCGAAACATCTTATTATCAAAAGAGAGAAATTTCGTTTGATTTTAATAAATTTCTTTTGTTTTTTGAACATCTTTCTTTTTTTTTTGTCTTTTTCAAATATTTTGGTTTTAAGTTTTTCTTTATTATTACTATGTTTATCGTTGCGCCTTTGTTTATATTCAGTTATTCAACGCTTATTTTTACAGCAATGTACACTTTCGAGTTTCAAGCAGAGTTATTGTCACGTTTACGATATAATATGGTTTAATAAGACCTAAAAATAAATAGGTTTTTTTTAATTTTATGAGATATTTATTATAGTTTCAACAAATATGTAACATCTTTTAGAAAAATGATAAATATTAGAAAATAGAGATTTGTTTAGTGAGATATAAAACTTGTCAAATATTAGAACCAAGGTAAATAATTTTTCCATTAATACTAATTTTGTAAATTATTTAAGGATAACATATTTAAGGTAGAAATAAATTAGATAGATGATAGTTAATGAAAGACAAAAATAAATGAGATAGATAATAATTAATGCAACACATTAATTACTTTTAGGGTGGTGTATAATTAATGCAATGGGGGTGCAAATAGCAACACCCTTTAATATATTATAGGTTAATTAATTACGTAATCAAAACTTAAAACTTTATCATTAAATCATTACATATATATATATATATATATATATTATTATGTTGTAAACTCTCAAAAAAATAAATATTTGACACTTTTATTACTATAAATTATGCTTTGAGATTTTAAAACTATTCATTATAATTTTTTAAATAGAAATTCTAAAATTTTTTTAGGACCTCAATTTTTTTTAAAGGCCAACAAACAATAAATTGCCTAGATACTCCGTACGGGGTGATCCAATGGCAAAAGACCACCGTCAGCTAGCCAATATAGCCGTACGGAGCCCTTAAGCTTACCAAGTTATCTCCAGTTTCGGGGAAAACTCACCCACCCAAAAGCCCACTGGTGGTAAAACCCGGATGCTTTCTGGATTGAACAGAAAATCATAAAGATCTATGTCTTCCTTCATTGAGCCACCATGCCCCTTTCAAAGTATTGGAAGTGAGAATTGAACCTGAGTCTCAAGTACAAAACTCAAGCCTCCTACCATTATACTTGAAGTTGCAAAAAGAAAATAAATCATGACCTTTAATTAAAGACACAAACTCTTGACATTGTAGTATTTTCAATTTCATTGCATAACATTGGCTGAATAAATGAACAGAGAATTACATAGTTATGAACATTCATGTCGCTAAACAACAATCGTCTTAAAGTGATGAACTTCTTTTTTTGAACAGCACATCTAAGTATCTAACTTGCTACTCCTAAGTTACTCCAAGTATTCTACCTATACCTAAATTTGAACTCAAGACCTTTTTTTTAAGCTCAAACATGATGAACTAGATGGTGGACTTTGAAAGATATATATGGTTTAATATGTAGTTTGGTATCTTAGAAAAATGATTTAAACTGGTGTCAATAAACAAAATAAAGATCTGATTAGGTAAATATTTGGGTTGATTGTAATAATATTTAAGATTTTTAATAGGCACAAACAGTCCATTCGGCAAAGTAGCCGATGTGTAATGACAACGCTTTAGGACACACTCACAGATTAGGCTTTGTGTTATACTCGGGTGAGGGTGAGAGCTGAGTGATGGCGAACACCTGCCATGTATGTGTCACGCAGGAAAGATGTGTAGTCACCTGGGTGAGTTGAATTGGTGTAATGAATGGGTAAGAGTGAGGATAATAGGTAAAAAGTAAGAGGGTGCGTTTGTATATTCTAACTAGCTGGAAAATAAAAAATATATAAAAAATGACCAGTCTGACATGTGAACTCCATCACCTACCCACCTTTCACTCCACTCTCACCTAAGGGCGGGGCGTGATGGGGTGACAACACGTAACACATAGTCTTAGAAACTCGTTTTTGCTACATCGAGGAGGCAGACCCATGTTTCCGCTTGCCTCTGCTCCCCTCCCTTCGCATACAATGTATCCTTGTAGGTGAACTAGATTTAAAAGAGTGTTTAAAGTCAAGGGCGAAGCTTCCTTTTCTTCGGGCGGGGCGACCGCCCCTTGCTCTTTTTTTCACGCATAGTGTGTAATTTTTACCCGATAGTTTATAAATTATAATACGTATTAATCTCGCCCCTACTAAAAAAAAAACAAAGTTATATTTGCCAATGTTCTTAAATATTTTATATTTATTAAAAAAATGTAGATGACAAAGAAACCCGATTGACTAAAGAACCGAGAGTTTACACTCTATTATATTCATAGGTATGTTATCTGGTGCATTTTGGGCTTGAGCTAATTAGTTTAATGTCCAACTACATTTAATTAAAAAAGCCAAAAAGATATGAATGACCCATTAAGGGACTTTCAATTGAAATGACTCACTAATTAATTAAAATTTGAAGACCCAAAAATAATATGGTACTGAAAATTTCCACCCTCTCAAGTGACCGACGACTGCCGTTTCTATTCTCCAGCCAAGTGGCCAACTCTAGCATCTCGCCACTGCCTTGCCGCCTCCCACAATCCCGCCACTAATGTCGCCTTCCATCATCTTCTCCACTAGGTACTAATTTGTAATTCTCCTCCAAAACCCTAAATCCTCAATTGTATATTTTTTTATCTAGTCAATTTATTAGGTTTTAATATCAAATAACCTGATGTTATTTTGTTATCATTATGTTTTGATGATGAGTATTTGATTAATTAATTAAATATATATGTTTTTGGTGAAATTCAAGTTTTTAGACTTTATTAGATATTTTATTTGAATGAAAATTAGAGTGTTTATTGTTTAAATGAAGAATTTGAATATTTGTTGTTTTTCCCGACCCAACTCGAACCGTCGACACAAAACATAGCGTTTGCAAAAAATTTATAAACCCTGAATTTTCGCCCCTGCTTAAATTTTGTTCAATCTCCGCCACTGTTTAAGGTTATATATAAGACCTAATTAATTTGAAAACCGTAAGATGTCTATGCTACACATTATTTGTAATAAAAATCATGTGTTATTTAAATTTTGATCTCGTGAGTTTATAATAAATTAAATTGAAATAAAAAATATATATAGAAATCCAAATTGATTTAGTTTAACGTATGTAAACGAAAACCCAACCGATAATCACTTTTAAAGGCATGGCGGTTATGTCGGTAGGTACGTAAGTGCGGCTTTCGTTTTCCGATTTGCCCCTTTGTTTACATGTTTAACGCAATCTCTTCTTACGTTTAATTTTCTAAAGAATATTCCTTATCTAAAACTTTATCTCTTACCTCATCACTTTGACCATTTCAATCCCACAAATATGAAACTTTCTACCAAAAACATATTTATTTAAATGGAATTGTGTAACATGTTTCGTAGAAATATTTAATCTTTTTAAGATTGTAGTCATTAGTCAAGGAATCATTTTCAAGATTTTTTCTTTACTCACTTTTTTCTATTCTAAAAAGTAAGAGTCTTTGTAATAGACTAATGATCCACTAGGGTGGGGTTTTACTAGGGCTTTGATGGGGTTGTTTTCATCATACTTTTTTTTATGTTTATCAAATTAATCTTTTTTGTCGTATTTAAACAGGCATTAAGCAAAACAGTAAACACCGGTGTTTACTGGTACTGTTGACGCAAAGAAAGGGTCGTCTTTGAGAATTTAGCTGTCTTGTGCGATCATCGAAAATGGGGGCCCATATACATATATAAATATTTATAAGTCAAAAAATGGGTTAGCATATTAATAGTTATTTATAAGTTAATGTGTCTTTATATAATTTGTAATTAGATTAAAAATTTAATAAATTAAATGGTTTTCATTGTGAATCATATATGTTTTAGTTATAAGTATAACTATATACATAAAAAATCAAAATTTTGGTCCCTAAAAAATCCAGGGTTCTGTATGGTCGCACCTCCTACACACCGCATAGGCTCATAGCCCCCATGCGTAAAGATGATGACTATTTTGAACTAGACAAATTTATGTATGATGTTTAGAACTGATGATGCGAGATTGATGATTATTACTGGGTAATTATTATACTAAACACGCTAAAAAATCTGAGAGTGCAAAGAACGCTTGCTGACGTGGTAACATGATGTGGTAACTGATAAATTTAATTTTAGGTGAATATGAATTCATGAGTTAAATGCATATGTGGACCAAACAAATGACCAAATGGGTTGCATTGCAAAACAAAAAAAATAAAATAAATAGGTGCATGTCATAGTAGGTTTTAAAGCCCAAAGAAAAAAAAAACAATAAAAGGGGGATTTAGAAGGTGACGACATCAGACGATCGGAAATTTGGAGAAAAAAAAGCACCCGAAAGCAACAGTAGCATCGAAGGAGAGGAAGGAGTTAACTAGAATAAAGCAAGCACACACATTGACACATAAATTAAATTTTGTGCTTGCAACATGAACATCGACATGAACGGGAACAACATAAAACGTACGAATACATAAAAACACTATAACTGCTCAGTTTCTTTAACACCTAATTAACAAACATCATAAAAATATTTATTAATTACATAAACATGCCAAAAACACCATAAAATGTAACGGTACACCATGAAAAAGTCATTGAACTTTCTCGGTAAAACCGGTACATGAGATGATCTTTTCATCGATACAAATAATATTGATGAGGAACTTATGCTCATGGCAGATTATGAATCGAGCAATTTTTCTCAGGCAAAATGAGATCAACATTGGGAAAAGGGCGATGAAAGAAGAGATCGAATCTAATGTAAGGAACAAGGCACGGGTTCTAGTCGATTCACCCAAAGGAGTTAAAGCAATTAAAATCAAGTGGGTATTTAAGCTCAAATGAAAACAAGATGGCGTTCAATCAATAATATAAGGTGCATTTAGTGGGAAAAGGGTATGTTATAAAGCATGAGATCAGTTACGACTATGTTTTTCTACCAGTTGCTCACCTCGAAACGATTTAACTTGTCATTGCAATAACCGCATTTTAGTTACGGGATGTGCACAATCTTAATGTTAAATCAGCTTTTCTGCACGGTGAATTACTCGAGGAGGTGTTTGTTGATCAACCTGATGGGATGGAAGAGTATGATCCCGCCCAACGTCTGATCAAGCCGACATAAAACTTAGCAAACATGAAAAGAATATTCAAGTTCATGCAACCATGTATAGAAGATGTTTAGGGTGCCTAAGGTATTTGACCCACAACCGACCAGATCTTATGTTCACGGTTTGACTTGTAAGTCGTTATATCCAATATCCAATATCCAAAAGAGTCACAATGGCTAGCGATTAAATACATCTCTAGGTATCTTCGGGAAAAATGAATACTAGTATTGGATATCAAAGGGAGGAACAAAGTTGATTACGGGTAATAGTGATAGCAGTCATAACATAGATAGATGGAAGGAGCACGACTAGTTATGTTTTCTATTATGGTGATGCTTCGATCTCTTTGAGTTTACAAAAGTATAATATTTTGGTTCTCGCATCTTGTGAAGTAGCGTATATAGCTGCTACTACAGCAATGTGTCGGAGTACAGGCATCGGTAAGTGAAGTAAAAAGAAGCTTATTAATGTAGATAAAGTTGGATGTCGATAACACTTCAGCCTTGGCATTGGTAAAAAAACCCATTTTTCATGGACGAAGTAAACATAGAAACACTCGGTATCATTATATCTGAGAGTGACTTGAAAACAAGAAAATAGAGATGGAACATGTGCCTGGTGACCAACAAAGAGCCGATACTCTAACAAAGCCCTTAATGATAATCATGTTTAAGGAATCAAGAAGGTTGCATAAAGTTGAAGACGTCCCAATTTCAAGTCGGAAATTAGGAGGTGATTGTTGGGTTTATTCCCGACAGTAGGCCAAAAACAAATCGTTTTTGAAAGCCCAAGCTATTACTTCTCAACAAGTCGGTTTATGGAGCAACTTTAGGAACAAGTTATCTAGTCACAGTTAAAATCAAATGTAATTTACTTGATGTCCAAGTCTTATATATGCTCCTGTATTTATACTTACGTATGACTTTGTATAGTGGTTTTTAAGAATATGTTTCTATAATACAAGATGAGTTATAATTATAATTGTGCGTTTATTTGGTTAACGATTCTGAAAGTTGAATGCATAGGCTCATTACATGATAGTCATGATTCTTAACATATTTTTTATTTATAAACGATTATGCTCATACAAAAGTTGTTTACTTTTATTTTTTTTCACAAATTCGTTTAATTTTAACATGTCATTCTTTTATTTTAAAAAATATGTTTAGTGATTTTCATTAAAAAACATCGAGTAGTTGATTTTTATCTGCAAAAATAGCTGATAGATTTTTAAAAGAAAAATAAAAGCTATGTTGTTTTTAAGTGAGAGAAAAAAAATGTATATTGGTTATTTACATGTTATTTGCTATTTTTTAATTTCTTTCATTACTATGAATTTCACCAAAATTTAATCAGGATCATTTAAATATTTAAACAATAATACTTTAATATCTTGCTCTAATAAGGCATTTCAAAAAATAACACGTGACATTCTTTTTTTTTTTTCTAAAAATTTTTTATTATTTAAAGTAATTAGATTAATATTTTGAATTCTTTTATACTTTTTATTAATCTTGAATTATAAAATAGATGTTAATTTCAAAATCATTTAAATTATTTTTATGTAATTAAGTATATCTTATATATTAAAAAAAGTAAATTGTATTTTTTATCCATTAAGTTTGTAATACTTAACAGTTCAATTCATCGTTAACAGAAACGTTCTAAAACATTTCAAGTCTTAAAATTTTTCATCCCTTATGTTTTTAGTCTTGATTGTTTTTGTCTCTAATGTTTCAAGTCTTAACAGTTTTTGTTCCTAACGTTTCATGTCTTAACAGTTTTCATCCCTAATATTTCAAGTCTTAATAGTCTTTTGTTAAAGGTTTAATGCCGAAAACTCCTAACATTTGAAACGTTAGGGACGAAAAATGTTAAGGGTGGACAAAAATTGTTTAAGTCTTGTAAATCTTAGAGAGGAAAACTGCACTTACTTTATTTAAATTTTAAATTTAACATTTTTTAATTTATATAATTATCAACTAAATTTAAGGAATTTTTATTTAAAAAGTTTCTAATAAATAATTTCAAAATATTAAAGCATAATATATAGTTATAAAAATTTGAGTGTTCACGACATAGTAACTTAATATATCTAATAATTCAGTGATAAAGTTTTAAATGTTAATTATGTAACCACGTATAATATATTAGTTTTAAGCTACTAACTAAGCAGAAGATTATGAAAGCTCACTAAAAGAAGTTTCATAGGGGTTAAAAAATATACCAATATTATATTTTTCGCATTTTATATTAAAAGAATATGCATGGAGATACGTCGATAATAAAACGGAAACAATGCAACCTTACATGTTACGAAAATATGTGGGGCTCAATGGTCCGTGAAGTTTGTCCCATAAGTTGACAACAAAATATTTTTTTAAAGGAAGGTTCAGTTTGACACGCCAAATCACGGCCTTTGTCGTGTTGTCGCAGTGGTTGGCCGGTTGGAGACGTGGGTCCCATGCGACAGTTAAGTAAGTTATTACGCGTGACCTATTCCTACCCCACCCTATCGTAACTGCTCCTTCGATACTTTTTTAAATATTTTCTTTAACCTTTTATTCGGAATAACAGTAACCTTTTTGTTTTTTTTATTATTAAGTGTCTTATTTTAAAAATTGTTATTTGTAAAAGGGTGAGGATATACGACTCTGTTGTTATACTAATCCATGGTATTAATTTTAACGTAATCAACCATTTATTTGATCTTAGATTGATGCATACCAATCGTTACATAAAACCTAGTATTGAGCGAGATATTATTAAATGTGTTTGTATCATTATTCCTTTAGTAAGACGAAGTCTTAAAAGCTTCATCCGGACTAAAGGTGCGTCACAATGTACCAGAAGCTACGATTGTTATTAATATATTACAAAACTATACAAATAGTCTTTTTTTGTTTACATGAAATTGTAGAAAATATTATGTATTTTTTTTTAACAAATTTTTATTCCATCAAATTTTACTTAATATTACACTTGTAAGGATTTCAATTCTCACCATTTTTATAAAGGGTAAACACCATACCGTTAAACCATTTGGTCACTGGTTATCACAGGGGCGGATCTATGTGGTCTCCAGGGGTATCTCAGGAGACCGCTGAACTTTCCGCACGTAGTGGAGAAATTTTTTTTTTTTATGTTTTGTATAGCGTGAGACCACCAAATGAAAATTTGGAGACCCCTACTGTGTTTTTTTGAACCAAATCTATTAAACAATGCATCAGTTTCAAAAAAGAAAGTAAAAAAAAACGCCTCTCGCGAACCAAATCTATCAAATTTGGCCTAATTTATTAGTTTTTTAATTAATTGTGCTTTTTTTTAACTTGAATGTACGGGATAAAAATTTTTTTTGAAAAGAGGAGACCCCTGAACAATTGGGCTAGATCCGCCACTGGGTTATCATGAGTTCCATTCCGCGTCATCTTTTGAGAATTCCTTTTTATATCAGATCCTTTCTGATAACCCTGTTGACTTTTTTAATTAAGTTAGGTCATATGCATGGGATATGAGGACAGTTTCGTCTTTTACCCCATAAAGGACCTGCAGTGAAATTTCTTTTAACGTAAAGAGTCTTTCCTGTGATCTTAGTTAAGCATATATTTTCTAAAAACTAGCAAGGTAACCTCTAAACGTATCAAACTTTATCTTTAAAACCCGCTATCAAAATTAATTCTTTTTATAAGTTTATATCACTTCTAAAATCACTTACGGTATCCTCAAGTCTATATGAACAGTGGCGAAGCTTGAGTTAAATGTCATGGGTTGCCAAGATCATATATGTAAATTTTAAGGGATTTCGTGGGTTGCCGGCATATATATATAAAAAAATTTCGGTCGAAATCGCGAAATTTACACTACACGCGAAAAAATCAGCGGTCGCCCGGGCGACTCCAGGCCCGAGCATAGCTGCGCCCCTGTATATGAACATGAGTAGATAAGAATGTATAAAGTTATATAATAAATCGAGATTAGAACGTGGCACACGATTGCAAGTTGCTTGATATCTCCTTTAGAGTCAACATCCTTGTTGCCCGTTTACCTGCTACTTTATTGTAATCGTTATGATTGTGTTCGACAGTATGAAAAAAAATTTTATATTTGATATCGGAAGGATTACCAATTTATGAGTAGAATTTATTTTCAGATTTTTATTACAAATACTTTCTGCTTTATAAAGAGATGCCAACTAAAAGAATACTTGTTCAAAAGGTGTGACCAAATAAACTGGCCAATGGTACATATAATGCCACATTAAACAAGAGGAAGAAAATGGTAGTTAAGCTATTAAAAAGCACCCAAATTGCAATTGCACCACATAATATGGTACTTTAATTTGCCAAAATTATATTTCTGGGTAATATCAAATGTATTTCTTAGTTTCGTGTGTCTGTGTTTTCACCGTACCAATTGTAGTATTTTATTACCAATTTTGCAAAATCGTTTTCTTTAATGTAAATGCATAGCCTTTGTTCTAAGTTTTTGTGGCTTCAATTGATTGATTGAATACTCTTGTCAGTTAATCTAACGGTGAATTAATAATTAATATAAAACATAAAGAAAAGATAGAAGTAGGCGTGTTTGCTGAGGATATCTTTTTGAGTTTTTTTTCTTCTTATTTTGGAGGGTGTTTATGAGTTTCATCCTCATTGTTATAGCATTTGATTTTGTATGCTTACAATTTATGTCATAAGTGATATTGCAGTGCAGTATAGGCTTAATATTTCAATTTATAGATGATTGGTCATTGATTTATTGGAACCATATTGGTATTTGGTTCGATTGGTATTGGGTTGGGATGGTATTAGAAACAAATGCTTAATTAAGAATACATAAAAGACTTACGTTTAAAAAAATCTTAATAGACTTAATAGAGGTCCTTTATGAGGTAGCAGGATGAAATTGCCCTCATGTATGACCTAATTTAACCAAAAAAGCTAAAAAGGTTAGTTACAAAGGAATTAATTGAATTATAACTCAACTAATAAAGCCATCTTCCTAATCTTTATCTTAGTAGATTAGTTTGTGGTCTATATATCAAATCTATCTTAATAAAACTATTACCAAATTATTATTATATCTTTAATGTTCATCATATGATAAACATATCACACTACTTGTTTATAGTAGTTAACATCTTAAAACAACATGACACATGTAGGGTGACAATGTAACATTGTGTATATAGTAGATTGAGGGCTTCATATCACCTAACCTAACTATGACCTTATTTAAAAATTTGTGTTGAAAAAATAAACCATGGCCTCAATGCTTAGTACATTAACTTGGTAACGATTAATATGACACATATATGAACTACTCAAACAAATTTACGAGACTTTAAGTAAAAAAGTGTAAAAGAACATCAATCCTGATAAAATAAATATAATCCAAAAGGAAACAAGTACAACATAACTACCCCCTAATGTAAGGAAGGGAACTGAGTGTGAGAGGTGAGATGACATTTTTTTTTAACGTCTTAGGGTATTGAGGGTACTCGAAAATGGTGATGCCACCGCTTTAGGGTATTTGATGACAGTGACAGATCCAGATTTTTTTACCAGTGGAGGCAAAATATAGTTTCCTAAAAATAGTCAAAATGGGACAGTTGTTAATATACGATTTTACTCTTTTTAAGATCCCACACTATGAATTTAGAAAAATAAATCAAGAATTGAAAATAAAAGTCATATATATTCTTACATTAAGATAAAGAGGTTAAACCCATTGAGAAAATACACTGATTAAATACTGGCATATGGTTAAAAAGACCACAAACTTGGTAATTCAGGGTTTATGATTGAATAAATGGAACCAAAAGTCCATGTTCCATCAAACGAATGCATTTAATTAACAAATTAAAATTAAATTTATTCGTCTATGGCACTTTCCAGTGTTCAGTTCCATCCACCCAACATGCATTTACATGCTTCATTAGTTCAATATAATTTGAGAGCCTTAAAGGAGCTGGTGAGAAATAAAAAAGGGCCTGCTTTAGAAATTGAAATGGGCCTACTATAAATTTAACGATTATTTGAGGGTTTCTTAAACTTTTTATGCTCGGCATTTTCCTGAAACATGATAAATTCACCCCTGTATAATAATATTTATGAGATGTTAAAATCTTATTGGTTTGATTAAAACCACTAAGATATATATTGAGTATCTCACAAGAGTGTCTCCTCCTTCTTATACTTTTTCTCTCTTTAATTAAAACTTATACAAATCTAACGGTATGAAACAAATCATGATTTGTACTAGATGCACATGGTGGCCCTCGTATCGTGTGGGACCAGATCCTGTGTAGATAGATCTGGTCAAGTTTCATCATGGATTCAACAAACATGCATACAATTAAAAAGTATTTAAAAAAACGAAATATATATGTTTCATTTTTTATTTATATTATTTTCATACATGATTGCAGTGAATACTATGTTCTTTCTTGACTTTAACTATTCATATTAGAAACTTAGCTAGTCGGGTTACTTCAAATTTTCGGTTTCTCAAGTCTCTCTTTCTTTTTTATATAATCCCTTCCTGGGATGTTCAAGGTGTCTTTAATGAGCCGTGATGGGTATTTAAAGCCTCTATAACGGCTTCCCATTAGGTCATCTGTAACGCCTGGGTCGAGTCAAGAAAAAAGTGTTGTCATATAAGCGTCATGTGATGCCACATAGGTTGGTAAGCGTGAGCAACAAATGATGCAATGGTTGGTTGTGACTTTCACAATGACAAAAAAGTATAAGGTGATATGAAATAATATAATTAGGTAAATATAAAAGAGTAAATAAAAAAGTAGTCGAGGGGATGAGCCAAGACCACGTTCACGTTAACCCGCTCATGCCAGTAATCATGTGAGGTTGGGGTGTTGTGACTGGGCATGTATATGGCCTCTCTCAAGCCGTTGGTCAAACTTTACGAAAATGCCCTTAGATGTGTACTAAATATTTGCTGTTGATGGATGATTGATCTAATGCTGGTTTGTGAGCAGAGTTCAAGTGAATTAAAAGACTTGTTATAACATGATACCAAGTTATGAAGTGTTCTAGGTTCGTGACAACACACTAATTGATCGAAATATCACGAGTTTTGGAGTATTGGTTAGGAAATTCATCCTTATGTTACTAGTTGTCATTTTGGTTGGTGGATGGTTCACATACTGTGTGGCCGGTTATAACATTCACATTTGGTTATGTATAATTTATATGAGTGTGTTCTTTATATTATAGAGATATTATAATAGTGGTTGTGAATGAGAAGATATAGAGAAACTGATGAAACTAGTAAATATATAGAAACACTGTTTATCAAAGTAATTCGAAGAGAGAAAAATGTAATAATAAAGGTATAAAAAGTATTATTTAATTGAATAGAGGAGAGGAAAAGATATAAAAAGTATTATTTAATGGAATATGATAGAGGAAAAGTAGTGATAAAGGTATAAAAAATTATTATTTAATTGAATTGAAGAGAGAAAAGATAGTGAACTTTAGTGTATTTTAAAGATAAAGATGGAGATTTTGATGTGAATGATCTTAGTAACGAACAATACTTCAACCACCCAGTTGTCTAGACTTAGTTATTGCGGTAATGACAACCATGTGATCGATACCATCTTGGCAACTGGTTTTTACTATTAAGGATACAAGGTATCAATGCACACAACTAAACTACACTTAACATTATGTGTATGAGAAAACACCTACAAACTTAGAGGAAATTTAACATCTTATTCCCCCCTTTAAACTTGTAAAGTACTATATTTTCATAGAGCTGAAAGTTTCCTGTGCATGATGATTATATAAGTATTATATTATCATTGTGTTCCATTCTAATTTTAGAATCATTGGAGTGTAATCAGAATTTCAGTTTGAGCGATGGTTTAACAGATACGCATTAAACTGTATAACGTTCTGAGAACCCCAAATCTTGATATCTCTTTTGGAGATGAAACTAATGGGGTTAGACTCGGAACGTAATAAAATGAATATAGGTGAAGACCGCGCTCAAAACGGTATCCTAACGAAGCGGG
>WOUH02000009.1:3486504-3498224 GCA_009936405.2 Stevia rebaudiana
TGTAAATCAAGTGGAAATCTTTGATAATTTTGCTTCTAGGATTGCTACCGACAACTAAAATGATAGTTGGGATTATTTTCGGCCAAAGTGATAGTTCGGATTAATATTGGCCAATGAGTTATAGTTTGGATTCTTAAAATCCAATTTGCCATAAATATATAAACTTGAAAAATTACATATAAAAATTCCAATCTGATTAATCCTGATTAATTGCTAGTTGGTAGCGATTTTTACAACACTGCTTATGAATTTTTTTTCTTGTAAAGGAATTATTGTGAATTTAATGAAATATAAGAGTACTTTTTTTATGACAAAAAACACACACCCAATTAAACTTACTCCTAAATTTACACCATAACTTGTCTCTTAAGTCTTAACAGGATTTGAATTTTGAGCAATAATAATATGATAAATGTGCAGGTTTATGTACATGTGGAAATCTATGAACCAATGTCATGAAGTCCAAAACCATGTGGTTCAACAAGTCCGCGGTCTAGTCAACCGGTCAACAAAAGGCGAGTCAACAACCGACCTCCACCGTCAAGCGACCCGTGATCTTGAAGCCGCAGTGTCCACCTGGCACACGAGTTTCAACCGCGTTACAAAATTCCATAGAGATTTCATCAAATCTCTACAACAATGGTTCAAACTCACACTTCAACCGATCACAACCGAAGAAACCAACGTCAACGGCTCACAACCGTCGGATGTTTACATAGTTTTTGATGAGTGGAAACTAGCCCTTGATCGGTTACCCGACACCGTTGCATCCGAAGCCATTAAAAGCTTCATAAATGTTGTTCATTCAATTTCATTAAAACAAGCAGAAGAAATGAAAGTGAAAAAACGAACCGAATCAGCATCAAAAGAATTGGAGAAAAAAGCATCGTCTTTAAGAAGCATCGAGAAGAAATATTATCATTCATATTCCATGGTCGGGATCGGGCTTCCGGGCAGCGGGCAGGATGACGGGCACGGGTTGGATGCCCGGGACCCGCTTTCTGAGAAAAAAACGGAGCTCGTTGCGTGTCAAAGACGCGTCGAGGATGAAATGGTTAAACATTCAAAGGCGGTTGAGGTAACAAGATCCATGACATTAAACAATATTCAAACGGGTTTACCCGGTGTTTTTCAAGCAATGACGAGCTTTTCGGGTTTAATAACCGAGGCGCTTGATGATGTTTGCAACA
The DNA here is from genome assembly GCA_009936405.2 of Stevia rebaudiana. NCBI lineage: Eukaryota > Viridiplantae > Streptophyta > Magnoliopsida > Asterales > Asteraceae > Stevia > Stevia rebaudiana. The sequence goes on from WOUH02000009.1 coordinate 3,487,695, forward strand.
AATCTTACGCGGTTAAATAGCGAGTTTGTGTATGGTTTACTGTTTTGAAAGCAAAAAAGGTTTTAATTCATAGAATTATATATGTTATGATGTTGTTGATGGCAAAAAAGTTTATATTTTTTAAGAGGTTTTTTGAGAAATTATCGAATGTAGATATAAATGTGGGGATTTTTTGGGTTTTTTTGGCATTTTTTTTGGTGGTTATTCGGAAGAGACAAAGCTATAGCTTTATGTACATGCTTTGTATCAGAAGTTCAGAAATTATCTTTTTCTATATGATACATAAGTTTTATATATTTTGTATGATATTTGTCTTTCTCATTTATTTGTTGTGAAATTAGATTTATTGTGTTTTATTTAGCTTAAAATCTGTATTTATGTTATGAATTTATTGGACATTTATTTGTTTTTTTATATTAGCAGCTTGTTTAGAACATATAATTATGCAAACATCATAACATTATGAGAAGTTGAAAACAATGAAAAAATATTATATGTAATTTTGTATTTATGTTGCTACAAGCCTACACGGCTACAAGTGTCGTGAGACTTCTGAAAAAGGATTATATGTGTTTTAGTTTTTAAAGTAAAGTTAAAGTATAATTCTAGAAGGTAACATCTATAAAGAATTCAGGATATCAAAATATAAGTATTTAACACAACCAATATTACTATATTAGCGTTATCGTTGAATAATCCAACATGAGCCTATTAGTTTAGGGGTTATTACTCCATTATGTTAGGGACTAATATTGTCATCATGGTGAAATTTATTAAATAGTTTAAGGCCACATTGTTTATGAGTCCAACACTTTTTACTCAATTATTTTATTAATACTAGGTCGTATGTTTAAACAAACACCATTTGTATTACATCTTTTATTAGATTGAATTACATAGTTGCAACTAATCCAAATCTCTGTCATCAAGTACGTTCAATACATAACGAATAGACTTTAATAATACACTTAGATTTAATTAAAATCTAATAAAGTATAATCATGAACATCTACTAAGTAAAGATCTAGTCATAAAAAGTCTCATTGTCATAATCAATTAACCAGCACTAAAAATAATAATGTAGCTCAACTTTAATAAATCCAACTTATAAATATGAAGACTTATTAGACTAGATAGTTATAGATTCGATATGCTAACAATTGTATAGAACATAGTTGTCAATTATAACTTTGTAATCTATATGTTAATGATAATGAGAATAGCATGCAAGAATTTCAGCCAAATCAATTCTATAAAAATTTATAGGATATTAAAGTTGTTTAGTCTGTAACTATGACCTAAATCAGGACATTGGTGACTTGGTAAGTGTAATTTTTTAAGAATGATGATAATCGAATATGATTAGACGCTTAATTTTTTAAGACCCATCACTTATAATTGTATGGATATTTGGAAAGTGACATTTTAACCTAAATAATAAATTATGAATTGTTGACTGTGTTTACCAGCCTAAAACCCGTGACACTTAAAAATTTATCATTGAATCAATTCATATATATATAGGGAGCGGTTAAAATACATACAGTTATTTTTGTACATAACGTAGGATAGGATTTCAACTGTCGGATCGTTTTGATGGAGGGCCCTGATTCACGCGGTGGCAAAAGTGTAATATTAATGATTTAAACAAATGAAAACAACGTCCGGAAATAAGAAAAATGGCATATTTGTCATTAACGTAATTACGGACCTGGGGTGTAAAATACGGACCACCAAAATATACATATAAATTACGGACCAAAAGTGAATAATTACGGACCACGACTAAATACACACATAAAAACGGACCAAAGCGTATAATCACGTACCACGAAATCACGGACCACGTTTACAATCACGTATCACAACCAAAATACACACATAAATTATGAATCAAGGGTATAATCACGTACTGCAAAATCACGGACCACGTAAAAAAATAAAAAATAAAACATATCAATACTATACTGGAATTAAAGATAATGAAATTATCTATTTAATGGTGTAATTTTTTTTTTAGAAAATTTTGAAGCATAAAAAAGTTATTAGATTTTTAAATAATGGGTGAAAGTAGGTTTAATTGCGGAAGTTTTCTAAAAAATGTGTTTTCCGTTCATACCATTTTCTCTTTGTACAAGTGTTGTATTCTGAGTGCATTCTACGTTATGTACGAAAATAAGTACATGTATTTGATCCGCCTCCATTATATATGTATATTAAGTTAGTATTTTGCAAAGACTCTAATCAAATTAATACTTAGACACTCCGGTGACTATATTTATGGTTTGAGTTTTAAGATTATTCACAAAGACTTATTTAAATATAAATTCTTAAACTTAGTTGTTAATTATACAACTAAAAGAAAAGTCAAATTAAAATTTATTATGAGTAAACTGTAGGTTTCGTCCAATATGTTTGCAAGGCTTAACATTTCAGTCCACCCTTAATAGTTTCTTCCCTAACATTTTAGGTTTTATCAATTTTCGTCCCTAACCCCTTGACGGAAACTATTAAGACTTGAAATGTTATGGAAGAAAGTTATTAAGAGTTGACACGTAACCCCTTGACGGAAACTATTAAGACTTGAAATGTTATGGAAGAAAGTTGTTAAGAGTTGACACGTTAGGGACGAAAGTTGTTAAGACCGAAAATGTTATTAACTAAAATTTTGAAGACCTGAAACATTGGGGACGGTTTTTGTTAACGGTGAACTGAAACTATTAATCATTGCAAACTTCAAGGATGAAAAGAGGTTAGAAATAGAGAGATTAAGAATCCCTCGGTGAGATAATATGTCATTTTGTATTCCCGACCACTCACAACATAATTCACATTTGGTGCTTGACCTAACAAGACACCAAAGTATGGGATAGGCGAATAATTTTGTGAATCTCCAGTATTAGAATAGTTGTTTGGATATGAAAGATCCATGGTAGAGAATAAAAAATTAAAAGAGGTTAGAAATGGAGAAATTGAGAATGATATGAAAGTCTAGCCATATTGTACTTAATAAATAGTATAAAAAAATCTAGAATTTTGGTAATATTTCTTTGTTTTTTTTAATAAGATAATATTATTTTTTTTAAAAGAAGTTTTATATAAAAAAGTTAACCAAACCAATTATAGAGTAACAAGTGTATAGAGCTAAATATGTTCTCAAGCTCAATTCGTAAGCATCTGCCATATAGCTAGTTTCGCATTTTGTTTATATGTAATTTGTGTATTTCATTACTTTTTAATTGGAGTATGTAATATAAATAAGACTTTATGAACTTTAAACTTCCATGTTCTAAACTTCTAATTCATTTGGTATCAAACACCATTACAACGTGAGAGTTCAATTATTTTTGGCAACTTCATTTATTATAACTAGTCATTTTTATTAGGTTTTATTTTAATTTAGAATAAAGTCATAAACCAGCTTCAAACCAGTTTAGGAACTGAACCGATAACAAACCAACCCTACCCGGTTCGGCTAAGGCCCTATGAAAACCGTTTCAAAACGGTTAAGTTTTTGACCCAATCCGATTTCAACTTTAAACACCAAAACCTAAACTAGTTATAAATCCGTATCGGCTCAAACCAAAATGTTCACCGCAACACAAAACATGGAACTTTTAGACCAAATAATTTTAGCCCATACTAATTTAAAGCTTACCCAAAATTTCCATCTACGGAAGTCAGAAGCCCATCAAAATTAAAAACGTGTTGAGAGTCCGTTAAAGCTAAAAGCCTAGCTATAAGAAGCCCTTTAACATTAAAACTTAAAACTTAATTAAAAAACTATGTTAATCACTCTCTTGTTAGTACATCGTAAATGACGTAACATGTTATGTTTATGGAGACTTTGACTACTTGACTCTATATAAGTTTTGTAAATTTGATTAATCCAAGATACTAATTTAGTCAAAATGTATTTAAATGATTTTTGAATATGTTAAAAAAACAAACTACATTGATAAGAAAAGATGATGAAAAACTTGCAAACTTGAATAGTATATTAAATCTTGTAAGATGGATGGTGGAAATAAAGAAACATCGTCTATCTTCGTTGGTTTATTCATCAATGAACTGTCGTTGTACTTATGACTTAAGAATTTAAATGTATTTTTATTCAACAAAACAAAACGTTTAAGATTCGATTTGTGTGATCACATTAAGGATGATTACATGAATAAGTCTCACATTTGTTTACATACAAAAGAATTACTAGACCAATAACATACATCAATATAAAGAATAAGATATATTTTTAAGAATACATTTGTTTACATAAAAAAGAATTACTGGACCGATAACATACATCAATATAAAGAATAATATATATATCTTTATGAATACAACAAAACATGAAATAGTTACACCAACACCATATAAACTACATAAGTATAGACATCAAAAAAAGAATCCAAAACAACAGTAACAAAAATTAAATATAAAGAATAACAAGTTTACCAAATCACACATCAACAATCGATGACTTTCACTCTATCAACAATCCTTTGGTGGCTCCGCCGGTGCTGCCACCTCCTCCACCGCAGTCTTCACCGCACTCTCCGCCACCGCCTCTTCTTTCTTTTCTTCCGTCACCGTCTCCGCCACCACCTCTTCTTTCTTTTCTTCTGCCACTGTCTCCGCTACCACATCCTTATCTTTCGTCTCCTTCTCTTCCACAACTATGAAAGTCGATACCTTCTCGAATACAAAGAAAACCGGCCCTTGAACGAGTGTTGGACCGAACTTGGTACACGCTTCATGAACCGGTTTGGACCCCGGAAACTCTATATATTAAAAACTCGATTAATTTTTCACTACTACTACAAAAAAAATTTTTAATGGCAAAAGGATCATATTTTGCCACAAAACATCCCAGTCGCAAAAACTGTTCATTTTCAACTAGTTTTTGTCGCTAAATAAAATATGTGTGTTAATTAGGTACCGATTTTCGAGAGTTCTTCAAGGAATTTGGTAACTCCGGTAGCGTTCTTCTTCAAAGAAGCATCCTTAGGTTCTTTCACCAACTTCTGTTAGTTATTAATTAGGTCACAAATCAGGTTAATTCCAAAAAGACTTTAATTCAACTTAAAGAATTTGAAATAAAAGTAACGGTAATTAAATAGATATTGACCTTTATTTCGGTAGCAGAAGCTTCATAGATCTCGATGACTTTTGTTTGTAGTTCAGTTTTCTTCTCTTCAAATTCTTTGGTGTATTCTTCCTGCATGTACGTACATGCATATATATGAAGATCGACGAATATGGCAATTTAAACTTAATTTCCTAAACATGACACCATTAAAACCCGTAATTCTAAAACTCACGAGATCCCACCAATAATCAGAAAACCAGTAAAATCCAGATGAATTTAATTAAGCGTTTGTTACTATGTCTATTTGACACTTTAAATGTTTGGTAATTAAAGTACAACAAAAAAATATAACGGATTTGGTAATTAAAGTAGTTAATATTAATATTCTTTTGAAAGATCTACCTTAGCTTCATCGAAGGATTTGCAAGCTTCAGCTGCAGCGGTTTTCTTGGGGTTATTCTTCTCAAAAATCTTCTTAAACTTGGGTACAACTGTTGATTTCCAGTAACCCATCTTTGAATACGATTTTGATATATGTGAAATTCAACCTATACATACAAATCATCTCTATCAAACTCAATATATTCATATCTTTTAATTTTAGACAAAAAAAGAAAGACAAGAATTTACCTTAATATGAAACAAAGTGTTCTGCAGGTGTGATTTTGTATGTGTTATAACTGTTGTTGGACAAGGAGAATTGAAGAGACTTAGTTTGTTATAAGTGCTTTCTTTCTCCTCAACCATATGCACTTATTTTATTCATATATTCCATTTCTATCCCCACACTTGTCTTCTTATTACATTGTTAACCCATTCACCTAAGTTGGGTTATTTAGTTTGAATTAAACCGCCTTAAAAAATGCTTTTCTTTTTTTGAAACAGTTATTTCACCCGTCATATAAAATGTATAATATGAAAAACCATTTTTTAAGACGACATCTTTTGAGGCGGTTAAATCCATTTTAACCGCCTTAAAAAAATGAATTTGTATTAGTGACCGTTTCCATTTAAATCAGCCTACTATCGATCGGACATGTGAACCACGTGAAGTAGTGAACATCGGTAGGGGTGTGCATGCATCCAAAAAACGACCCAATTAAACCAAAGAAACCAAAAAGTCCTAAACCTAAATAACCGGATTCAAATAGAAACCGACGGGTTTTGTATGAATTTTCTAATAAACCAACGAGTTTGGATCGGATTTGCTTTTGCAAAAAAAATAAAATTCCCGAAAAAATCTGAATACTTGTTTATTAATATAAAACATTAAATGTATTATTTATATGTATTAATTGTATAACATAGAGTTTTATGTTTAGACCTATAAAAACAAAAAAAGTTACTGAAATAGATACTTTTAATAGTGGGTTAAAAAATTTAAAAAAAAGTTCGATAATATTTTTCTAAGCCTAAAATTAATTTAAGACACAAGTAGAAACACAAAAAAAAAAAAACCGAAACCAAACCCAAACCAAAAATCGCAAACCCAAAACAAAAAAACCAAACCCAACATGTTATAAACTAAAAAAACTGATATTTCGGTTTTGGGTTTGGTTTTAGTCAAATACCGACACAAACTGATCGATAGTTCACGGCCTGGTGGCCGGACTGGAATTTTGGTTATTTTCTTGTTTAGCATCTCATTTTCCCTCCATTTTCATGTCACTAAAAATGCAAGATTTAGATATTTTTTATGTTTTGTATACATATAGTTTTGATATTTATACCATTGATGACATCATTCAGTTTTTATCACATGTCCATTTGGTTCAACCAATAAGACACCAAATGGCTTATTCCTAGCGGTACCTACTTAACTTCCTTCTCTAAGGTCTTTAGTTCGAATTAAGAACGAGACATTTTTACTGCCTTTGAGTGTCAACATGAGAGGACGATTGAAATCCTGTATTAGATGACTGACTTGACGCCATTTAATTAAAATAAAAAAGAAAAGTAAACTAGTAACACGATTGGTCCGATATCTATCTAGTTACGAAACATAAAGTAAAAGTATGAAAAATTGAAATTGGTGATTGGGATGCCAGCACACTTGTAATATTGGAGATATTTGATTTGATTTGATTAGTGTTGGAAAGAAGAGTAGAGTTGGTTGGCAATGAATAATTGAAGAGGAGGTAGAGAGGGGTTTTCAGACAGCTGGAATGGGACCCACTGGTGACCTGTGAAACCAACATTATGTGAAACATTGAACAAGAAAGCTTGTCTCTCCAACGTGGGTTCGCTGGGGTGGGGTTTTCATACACTCCCGCCGTCAATTTCGTACTTGAATATTCTTATTTTTTAGAACGTTAGACACATCTCCACTTACTTCTAAATCTACAAGTTTGATTCAACGATAAAACTTAAAAATCAATATCTTTATTTTACACATCACACCTTGGTACCACTTCGCTACATGAAAAATGGAGATTCAAAAAATATGTATGAACTTTGTTAGAGGATTGGTGGTTTTACTCGTATTGATCTAAGTTGTCTAATATATAGCACCACAATCAGGATAGGTATATGTTATCAAAAGAATAACTAGTCGAAAAGCAAAATTTCATATCAATATATCATATATGTCAATGGTCACGTCTATGATGATAAAGATCTCAAAAGTAATAATATTATGCTTAAATCAGCCATTTAAGCACAAAATAAATAGCATAACTAGCTAAACCATTTCAATTGAAGTCATAACAAACGAAAAAAACATGTGATAAAAAGAAAAATAAAATAAAATAAAATAAGTAATAACATAAAGTGATATTTGTAAGGTGATTTCACGACTCACTAAACACGGATCAATAATACTTTACACAAAAGAAGAGTATTAGGTTTGGCAAGCTTGACTTAAAGCATGAAAATAGGTTAGTTTGAGTAAATATATTCTCTATTTTAGGTTAAATTGATTAACGCCATAATATAAAACATGTTAGCGAGATGGGCAACACATTAACACAATATGGGTTAAGGCCTTAAGGGTAACCTAAAAAGTATGTGAATATAATGAGATTAAACTAATAAGTATGGTCAACAACATATTTGAATGACAAAATAACTGAAGATCACCTAAATAAACAATTTGTTTGGTTACAACATGTTTTGACTTAAGCCAAATTGATGTTTTTTAAAAGGGTTATTGGATTTAATACTCCCAACTATTACCATTTGGCCGTTGATACTCTCAACTTCAATATTATCCCCCACCACTCCATACTTTCACAATAGTTTCCTGTAACACTCCCCGTCTAACTGAACCCTAACCCCATTAGCTTTTTTAACGGCCTGGCCCACACATGCCTACATGGCACCCCACGTGTAAAAAACTTTCTTTTTCGTTTTTCTTAATTAAAACCGTAAAACACTTCACAAATTCGTCGATCATCTCCTTCAAACATTCAAATTGGAGCCCTAATTTCCATCCCAAGCATCGATTTCTATACTCTAACCGTACTCACCTTCAATCGGTTGAATGAGTTCATCTTCGAGTTCTTCGTATAGTGGGATTAAAAATCCCAAGATCTTTAAAGTAGATTTGGATGGCAATCTGTACTATAACCATGGTTTATTTGCAGTTCGACGAGTAGTTGGACGTAAGGGTGCGCGAACTGGGCAAGAATTTTATGGATGCCCCTAATAGCCAGTAACTACTCATTATAATTATTTCCATTCATATTCCAAGGTTCTAATCTTAATATGCTATGTGTTATAGCATATGGATTGCCATTTTTTGTTTTGAAACAAGATGTTGATAACTTGTTTAGACAACATGGAAGTTGCAAATGCAGTAGTAATCCAAAAATTCCAACATGTAATGAAGACTTGAAGATAAGGAACTTGGAATCACAGAAGTTGCCTTTGGAAGAAGAAAACCAAAAAAAAGAAAGTTTTTTACATGTGGGGTGTCATGTAGGCATGTGTGGGCCCAGACCGTTAAAAAAGCTAACGGGGTTAGGGTTCAGTTGGACGGAGAGTGTTACATGAGACTATTGTGAAAGTATGGAGTGATGGGGACTAATATTGAAGTTGGGAGAATCAACGGCCAAATGGTAGTAGTTGGAAGTATTAATTTCCAATAACCCTTTTTAAAAACGACTCATTTAGATACAAACTGATTTATTTTAAAACCGGTCCTGGCATGCATCCATCCCGAACCGAACTTATTTTGAGTCGTTACCCAACCTGATATGCGCATTTTACCCAGCTTAAGGTGCACCTATCGGGAACTTTTTGTAACTCGGTGAATTTTCAGTCTTAGCCAGAAAAAGAAGGAGATAGACACATCGTTTCTCCTCAAAAACTTCTCTGATCAGGGAACGCATTAACTATTTACCTAAATCGGTACGTCGTTCTACACATATTTGTTCCCAAGCTTTTTATTTTATATTTTCTTTTAGTTGTGTCAAGCTTATTCAAAGCTAGTAAAAACATAACATAACTAGGGTATATACATATTTGCCCAATGTATATAATGGGATATCTACTTTTTATACAAGCCATCGACTTTAAAAGTTACTTCAAAACTATTTTATTAGTGCTCACGTGAGCAAATCTAGATGAGACCTCATGATTTAATCACACCATCACACTTAGTGCCACGCCACAATGCTACAGGCACGAGCATGCTTGGATAATATTATTATTATTTGCATCTACACTTATTTAAACATGAGTTCGCTATACATATAGAGTTGCATGGTGATTACTAACCCAAAAGAATCAAAAATATTTCTTGAGGTACTTCAATTGTGAGCTACGACATAAGTTCCAAATATAGATACATATTTACTTTATGAAAAAAGAATCAAATAGAAATATGCGACGAACGTTTGTGATGAAGTGTAGAGGTATGTTCTAGGAGGGTCTTGGCTCAGCTCTATGCCTGGAAACCCAAAGTCCAAAGGTCGGGCATCGCTTGGCTGCAAAAATGGTCATCTATCGCCAAACTTGATATTGTGACTTGGTTGTATTTGAGTTAGTCACCATCTATCGACCACAAAAAAGTTGCATTACAAAAAGTGATATTGTGACTTGGTTGTAACACTGAGCTGATCGAGATCGAAAACCCCTTCTTCATTACCAGACATCACTCCATATTTATCACCCAACTACTTGGGTAATACCTACATGACAATGCTATCCTTTCTATTGTGAAACATTTGCTTACCATTAGACCACCCGCAGCGGTCACCCCGCCGTCTCATCGGGGAAGCAAAACTTGGCGGGCCCCGGCGGGAACACCGCCCCTACCCCGGCGGGCTTGAATCCATAGAGCCAACGGCTCCCGCTCCCCGTTCTTTCTCCTCTTCTCCAATTGGTTGGTTAGGTGGTGGGCCCCATATTTAAAAAAAGATCCGTTAAAAAACGGTCATTTTGATTTAAAAAAAAAAAAAAAAAAACTAAATTTTATTTCACCCTATAAATACCACTTC
>WOUH02000009.1:3501557-3514120 GCA_009936405.2 Stevia rebaudiana
CGTTCACGAACACAAATGAACGAACGAAGCCTTTGTTCGTGTTCGTTCGTTTAACAAACCGAACGAAAATTCTTGTTTATGTTCGTTCATTTATTAAACGAACGAACACGGACGAACTTCCCGCCGAACGGTTCACGAACTGTTCGCTGAACGCTCGGTTCGTTTACAGCCCTAATATTTATGTGAATCAAAAATAAAAAATTTAAAGTAATAATTTTGTAGGTAAAAGGTCTATGATTAGAACACACGTTAAAGGAAAGTGACGTAATTGAAACAAAATTAAGTATAAGTAACCTTGTTGAAAAAAAAAAAGTATGAATGAGTTAATCGAAAGAAACTTAAAAATTGATTATATTTTTATGACATTTCCCTATTTAAATACATGTAGGCATGCAGCTATGTTAGGCGCCGGGAAAAACTAAATGGGCCTATGAGGCCAGATAACACTATAGTTACAAATTGTAACTAACAATTATGTCTGTTTATTTTCAGCCCAGATCTAGCGACAATATGGGCCCGATTAAATCAGCGACTGCCTTTTTATCAAGATTCAAGAGTAACTTTAGTAGCAACTAGAATTCTAGCAGGTGGGATTGCGAAGTATATTAGGTGCTCAAATCGGTTTTTTCTTTATAACAGGTTCTGGTTTCGGTTTGGAGCCGGTTCCAGTTCCTAACCGGTTTTTGGGCGGTTTTGACCGGTTCCTAACCGGTTTTTTACTGGTTCAAAACTGGTTTTTTGACCGGATAAAGTGGAACCTGTTTTGGTTATGATTATACAAAGAAGGTAGAATTGCCCCGGAACCGTCGGTTCGGGTAGGAACTGACCGTTCCAGTTCCGGAACGAGTTTTTGTTTTAATGTCAAGGGCGTCCCGTAATAAGCATAATAGGTGTAAATGGTTGTTTAATATATTTTTTTATTCGTTAATAATAATATACATCTTATGTAATTTTATAAAGACATTATAAATTTACGTTAAGTTTTTGAACAACAAAAACCCAAAAACTCGAGATCACATTAGCTAAGGATTACCCATCCATCCAAAGTGACAATCGGGAACTCTCTGGCCAACCTGCAACAAAATTTGATTTAACAAGACCCTAACCCATGACATTCGATAAAAAAAGGTCAAGGGGCTACTATTCTGGCAAATGTCTTTTGATCATTAAAAAAATATATAATTTCTATTTGTATGCAGGTGTATTACACGTGTTTATAACCTAGTACATAATAATTGAATTCTCATCAAATTAATGTAAACTATCATCAAATTAATGTAAACTAGAGGATTCCCTTGTGTTACTCAACGGGGTTGTTGAAACAAATTCATATTACAAACTGATAATACATAATCGATCTAATCCGATAAAGCAAAACAATTAAAAAAACAATTTAAATCAACTGTTCTTATCTCATTTAAACAAGTACAAAAGATCCAACCATACCAATTAAATGGAAGCCTGAAAGAATAGTACGTAGAGCAACTTTAGTGCAAATTTTCTAATGTTCATTACGTAAACTGGAATTTCCCTTTCAAGAAGATTAAAAACAAGAATAATTCACATTTTCCTAACAAACAGGAAATAAACGTTACTTGGAAAACGTGGATATACCCAACGCTTCCTTTATAGTTTATATTATACTAGAAAAACAGAAAAAAAACAACTTGAATTTGCAACAAAAGTTGGATTGCATGGGCTGTAGGAATGCTGAATGCATGTACATGGCTCATTCTAGTTTGTTACATGGGCCTTCTGGGCCTGCTAAATCGGATCGGGCCACATAGCAGATTTACCTTTTTACGATTCAACTGGATATCATTTTATGCTCATAGCTTAAGAGTGCATTATTAGACTATATTGCATCTATGTACTCAATAGTCATTAGTTGACTTCTACGTCAACTCCAAAACTCGTCGGTTCATAAATAATTGCAAGAATATTTAGTTTTAAACTCTATTAGGATTATAAAATACATATTAGGTAGGAATACCGAATATCAAAGCTTATTAGTAGTTTGTTCGTGCAAACATGTATTCTGTTTGACTTGATTTTCTTAATTAGTGTTGTCCACTAGAGAAAAACATGGGCATCACGTACTCGTATTGACTGTTGAGTTCGTCTAAAGCCATCATAATTAATCTAACTACACACACGTACATGTATGTGTATATATACATCAATCCATATATAATAGATACATCAACATATTCATCACTTGTAACTCATCATCTATTAAAGATACTCATCATCTATTAAAGGTTAGATAATTAAAGAATTTTGGGTTTATCAGGATGTTGATCAATGAGAGCTCACACATAGAGAAGCAAGTTTCTGTAGATCCAGCATCCATGAAACCGTTGCCATTGTTACCCACTAACTACAAGTTCCTCACCAACTCCCTACCCAACTCACCTCGCATTGGCAGCGTGTCTCAAACGCGGTCTCACTCTCCTCTCACTCGCGCTTCAGATGCGCGCCTTCAACGAAGCAAATCCGGTGGTGAACAACGGTCGTCGGTGCCATATGGTGGCTTTGATCTTTGGGCTAATCTTAACAACACTGTTGAACATAAATCTTCCAAAAAGCGTGGTAAAAATTGTACACATATCGCAAATAAAGCTAAAAAAGGTGGTGAAAACTTCAAATGCGGAGCTCTTTGCTTGTTCTTGCCCGGTTTTAGTAAGGTTAAACCGGTTAGATCAAGACGAGTGGAACCACAAGGATCAAGAACACAAGTGGTTTCAAACCGGATTTCACTTGAGAAATTTGAGTGTGGATCTTGGAGATCATCCGCGATTCATAGTGATGACGATCATTCATCAACTCTCTACTTCGATCTTCCGTTGGAGCTTATACGAACAAGTGTGAGTGATAACGCATTACCGATGAATTCAGCTTTCTTGTTCAACAAAGGGAGTGTCAAAGGAGTTCTTAAAGCGAAAACGGGGTCGGTGGAACGAAAATCAAATGAAGGTCGGCATGTTCGGTTTTCAACTTCATCTACGACCACACAACCGACATCACCTATCACGCCTCGATTATGCAAGGCTCGAGATGATTTCAATGCGTTTTTAGAAGCTCAAAGTGTTTGAAATGAGATTTCTAATATTGTTTTTCTAAGATTTGTTCAGTCATGAGTGTGTGAGAGTGTTCGAATAACTTGTTACGTGACAACATATGATGTAGATTGTAGAGTTATTATCATAAATAGAGAAAACAAAATCATGCATGTCATTATTGTTCGTATAGCAAGTACGTATCTTACTTAATAAGTTAATAACAATCGGGGCTTGATCTGGTTTGTTGGGTCATATAAAATTGTTGTACTTCCCGTTACTCCTCTCGATTGATCCTCTCGGCTTTACTAATCCTCTCGGTGGTGCTAGTCTTCTCCATGGTAATGGTCTCGACGATCACAGACATGGGCTTTTAATGTTTTGTTTATTAATTGTTAAGTGTTATCGTGGGCTTTGATGTACCGGTGATATATAGTATTCAATAGGGCGTATGAGTTCGTCATTATTGTGTGTTTGACGTGAACGATATTTGTACCAGTCGATCCTTTGAGATCGAGTGCAATAGTAAACGGTTAATTATTCTTCATCTTGTTCGTGTTTAATCTTATTGTGTTCGTTTGTATTCCGCACAAACGAATTAGTTATTTGATATCATGCTGTTAGAATCGGATACGGGACTAACATGGTTCAACTTGTTCTATTGGTTTAGAGCATTCAGAGTAACTTTCTTATTCTTATCTATACTTTCCTTAGTTAAATAATTCATTTTATATCTTTATCATTATTTTTTTTTCATTCACCTACAATCATTTAAAAAGAATATTAAAATAATATTATTAATTTTTTCTCTCTTCTCCGCCGATCAAAAACCTATTTCTATATTCTCTCCTAAATATGGAGAAAGAGAAAGGTTCATTGGGGAACCATAAAAAAAGAGGGAACTGGAGAACCTTTGTGCTGTATTATTTATTTTTGTACTGGATTATTTTTTTTGTACTGTATTATTTTTTTTTTGTACTTGATTATTTTTTTTTGTACTGGATTAAAAAAAATTTTGTACTGGATTTTTTTTTTTACTGGATTTTTTTTTTTGTACTAGATTTTTTTTTTTGTGCTGGATTTTTTTTTTCTAAAGATGAACGGTCCACAAGTGTTCCTCAGTTCCCCATTTTTTTATGGTTCCCCAATAAACCTTCCCAGAACGGGCAAAAAATACCCAATATATATAAACTCATACATTCATACTAAAGTAATAATTTCGGGTCGTCCTCACCAACCAGTTTGTATATTATGTAATTATTGTTTGTAAATTATGTAATTACCGTTTGTATGCCCGTGACTACTTTTTTTTTAATGGCCGGTGGAATTTGGGCTTAGGGCTTAATAGTTAGTGGTTAATCTAAAAATGGGCCTTCTTGGGCTTAGGGCTCTACCTCAAGAGACCGTCCACGCTTAAGTGGCCTTGTCCACTATTTTTCCGATTCGTTTGAACAATTTTAATTTGCACATAGAATACACCAATTACAACTCAACCATCTTGTGGTCTAACGTTAATGTTCTTGGTATTTGTTGCTCGCAAATATTGTGTGAGTTTGAATCTCTACCAATGCAAGATTAGATAGTATATATTTTGGAGTAAAAATTGTTGTTAAAAATAGTAAACTACAATAACTTTTACATGAACATGCTATTAACGGTTGGTAAAACCCTAGATTGATGTGAGTCAGTGTCATTGTTTGTTGTTTGAATCAATGGTATGGGGTTAGAAGCTCTTGAATAGAGTCATCCGACTTTCTACTAGGTTAAAATACAAACCAACTCTCATGAGCACATTGCCTTCACAACATCCACAATTGGTGCTTCACAAACCGGGCATTGCTCGCTAGTACGTTGCAACTCCAATGCACAATTGAAGCAAGTGCACATATGTCCGCATCTAAACTTTGACACTATTAGGAACACTTTAAATAGTAATAACTTGATAGAATTTCGTATTACAAAATAAGTACCTGTAGAGAAGTGAATCGACTTGCATATCATAGCAAATAGAGCAATCTTGTTTCACAATACCGGGTACCACCTCTTCCTTGCTCTGAACTGCATCCACAATCATAATGTCATATATAAAAGATGGTATAAAGTTAAAAGTAACAAACAACTACAACAACGAAACTAATTTTCACGAAATTTAAGTTTGGAACCAACAAGCCCAAAGTGTATGTTTACAAATCTAGGCTATGAACATTTAATAGCTCGTCGCTCTAAATTAGCTCGCGAGCTAGCTTAGCTTGAATTGTTTATAAACAAACTAAGCAAGCTCGACTTGGCTTGTTTACATACTGAGCCAGCTTAGGCGAGCTTTTTAACAATCCAAATCGAGCACAAGTTGACCCTAACTTGGCAAGTTGATCACTTGATCCATTAAAATACTTCCTTGGGTCATGGTTTCAATAGTCTCATACGGTCGTTCAAAGTTACACACGTACGTAGGAATATGAAATGTGAAAGCTTTTGAAGATTTCTAACCTGGAAGAGTTTCGGGTGTAACAACATATTGCTTATATGAATGTTGCAGTTTGACTTGCATGTTAACACAACTTTTTATTGATTTTCGTAGCTCCATAATCTCATTTTGCAGTTTCTCCATGTGTCCTCTCAAGTCATATATGAGTTCCATCTCCTGTTATAAGTGAAAACATCCATAACTCAATTATACTCATCACTAGTTTTACATCTTTATGTTCATTTAGACCAAAACATTATAATGACAAACATGCACATGGTGGAGGGAAACAATTATACTCACAATAGTTTGATGAGGGACGGAAGAAGACGATTCTGGAGTACCAACGTTATGTGACCGATTAAACGAAAGAGACTGCTTTATAGATGGAGATGTTGTTGTGGTTGTCTCTGGGCTACAAACAACATCATTCGGTCTCCAAGATCGTTCTGAAAACGTGGTTTGATCCACATATTCATTGTATTCATTACATTTTGTCTCGGTTCTACTCCTATGATCTTCATCATCATCCACCATTGAATGATCTTCTTGTTCGACTTCTTTCCTAGAATCTTCTTTCGGTCTCACTAATATGTCTTGTTTTTCTGTTAGGGCATGCGGTTGCTGGATCCGACTTACCATTAATTGGTCTATTAGGTCACGCATACCACTACTGAGAAAACCCGAGACACTTTTTCTGTACAAATAAGAGTGTCGTTTTTGATAAGTTTTTTTCAACAATATATGTGTTGTGTTAGTGTTTTGTTCTTTAAATAAATATGATCATCCTACAAAAAGATCACTTACCTAATCACCATAGTGACTTAATGTTACATACGCTGTTATTTCATAAATTGTCACGACTTTTAATTTGTCTAAACAAGATCAAAGGAAAATGGTAAAAAAACACATAATCAATTTTATTCACCGTTAAAAGTTAAACATTTGGGTTGACAAAAATTCTGCAATAAATGTGACTTATTTGCGACTAAAACTGGGCCCAACAAAATGGAGTCACAATATAGTTGCAAATTTTGTGACTGTTCATTTTGTCGCAGATCAGTGGAATTATTTGCGACCACTAATGCTCTCACTAAATTCAGCCGCAAAACCACCCTCGATCACAAAATGGATTACTCACGAAGGCTTTTGCAACCGCAGTCTATGCGAATGATATATGACCGAATTTGCTATCACAACTAGTTGCCCGTTTACCCGCCAAGTTATTGTAATTGGGAAAGTGGGTTACAATATAATCAAGAAATGGATTGATGTGTATATTATCACTATTCTCACTAGATATAGGACCATGGGCATGACTTCATCATGTTCATAGAAATCATATCTCTCTTCGAATAAATTTCATTGCAATATCCTAAATCATTAACTTACATTATCCTAATTTGATGTACAATAATGATTACTATGATTTTACTTATGTTCTAATCAATTATAAATGTACAATGTATAACTTGCCTTTCAAGAAGTCTTTGTATGTCTCTATGGCCAGATGAATCTTGAAGCATCTCTTGGTATCTAGCTTGCCTCATATATTCCCAATCACTTTTCGGACGCGAAATGCCACTAATCCAATCATAATCTGTGTCAAAAAGTTGCATATCATAGGATTCATCTTCATCTAAATCACTATGTATTTGAGAATCCTCGCTTGACATCCAATCTTGGAAGCTTTCTAATGCTTGCATCCTCCTATCCCTATCTTCAATTGAACCATAAGAAGTTCTAGCTGACATGAATTGCCCTTCATCTTCATGATGGTAATCATATTTAGTATGATCATCCTTAAAATGGTGGTCTTCTTTATGGTTGATGGGGCTAGAACAACTATCTTCAAACTCGGCTTTATGCACATCTTTGCAAGAATTCGTTGAGTGTTGTGTCGATTGATTCGGATTCATAGGCTCGGGTTTTGGTTGTGGTTCTTGTTTCTTGATGTTAGTGGTAGTCTTGGTCTTTGTGTTTGTTTCCACCTCCATGCTGGTGGTGGAGGCGGTGGCCGGAGATTCCTCATTGGTGATGTTGTTGAGATCATTTCTAGATATGTTTTTCCTTGATTCCGTTGCTCCTTTTTCTTTTCCGGAGTTGAACCTTTCCCTAAATTTTAAATGATGTCAAGGTTTTAATTTACAAAATAATTTATGTGTATATATCTAGTCGAGATGGCTTAGACACATTTATGTCAATAGGTCCATATGGTTGTGTTGTATAGCTTAGACTCGTCAAATTAGTATTAAAAATTGGTTTAAACGAAGCTATCATACTACAAGATAACTTGGTATTTGAGACGAGAAACATTCGCCGCAAACTTGCACAAGAAACATTCGTCGCAAACTAGCGACTTCTAATTGCAACCGGATTTGCACCGAACCCAAAAATTAGCGATCACACTCAATTTAGTCGCATAATGGTTGTAAAGTTTGTGATGGAAAAGCAAACGCTAACTTCAGACGCAAAATTAACCGTAAGCAATCTTGTAACAAAAGAATATGCAAAATTGTGATGACAAAGTGACTGCTAAAATCATTCACAAAACAACCACCGGTGGTAAAGCAATAGCAAAATAATATTTTCGAAGTAGTTTTTGCGACCGGAATTTTGGTCGAAAATCAATTGCAAAGTTAGGCTAAGACCGAATTGCGATTGATGTTATGGTTACAAATACACAAATTTCTTGTTTTATATAAAGTGCAAATAATTTTCTCAAATACACAATTTTCTAGTCGTGAAATGGGTCGATCATGAGTAAAAAGTAGCCTAAACTAAAGTATGTTTTGACGAACATAACATCTCAGATTCTGTCTATAAGAAGTAATATAACAATCACAACCTCGCTTCATTTGTTAAGATGACTATGCATTAATCACATAAAAATACTAAAATCGTCTACTCAGACCAACCTTGTCTAGTTGTACTTGTCTTGTCTTTTAGATTACCACGACTCATTCTAACCCGTTATCTAACATGCCCACCTCTTCATTTAGGACCCCACCCAAATTTTTTCTGTTACATTTAGAAGGCGGCATGATAAGTAAATTTTTATTTTAAATGTTACAAATATAAACCAGTATGTTATATTTTAGGGGCACGTTTTAAGTAATTGCACAATGCGGCCGAAATCTAATGGATCGATGGACCTGAGTCTATCTTGCAACCTCAAACTATCTTCAGTAGCGGTTACTAAGTAAAACAAGAAAGCATTTTTACCTTCGATCCATGAGATCTAAGCGATTATTCTTTGATTCCATTGTCTTTGAAACCCGACCCCAATCTAATTTAGATTCTTGTTTCGCTTCTGCTCCAAGACGTAGGATTTTAAAATGAAGCACAGACTGCAAAGACGAGACAAATGAAACTCCTAAAGATTATAAACACAAGAGATCTAAGGAATCTAAACAAATTTATGCTACAAAAATACCTTGATTCGGCCTTGATGTGAAAACTTTGAAACCGCTTTACGATCCACCAACCATTTGAGCTCGTGACGCTTATCTTGTTCCATTTGCATAACAAAATTGTTGTAAGCTTGCCGTCCCCGGATCAAATGGCGTGAAACTTTAATGTTCTTGATGCCTTTGTGTTCACCTTCAGTTTGTTTATTGTGTAAAGTGGTTCTAACCTGAGGCAATGATTGAAGTCCATGTCCAGAAGCATGAGAAGCAGCCAATTCTTCTTCTCTTGATAGCTTCTTGATGATATCCACCACCCGGATCTTTTCCTTTTCTGCACCGCCTGGGTTTGAATCGTTGCTATCTCGACTAGGAAGTGGACATGAAAGTCGCCTTGATCGACTTGCTTTATCAGATTCTTCAATGGTGGTTGAAGACGGAGGACCATGTGAATCATTGTCATGTTTATTCTCGTTACATGTTGATACCGAACTGTTATGGTTATTAGAAGAAGATTCTTCGTCTTCGTTCACATTCTTAACCTCAGCCAAATCTTTCCATCTTTGAAGAAGGGATGACACCCCACCTGAAGTTTGAGATTCCACAATATATCTTGATTTTAAAGTATAATCTTGTTGATGATGTAGAGAATCTAAGTTTTGGTTTTGTTGATCACATGAAAACACAACCTTACGAGCCAACGCCCAATGGTCGTTTCTTGATTTCTTGTGTGAACTGCTACTGCTATTAGTATTACTATTACTATCACTATTATTGTTGCTGATACTACTTTTGTTTTTGTTGTTTTTATTAATACTCGTGTTTGTGTTCTTTGGCTTGGTTTTGGTAGTCGTATTTTTTCCGATGATTTCATTTTTCAGTTTGTTTTTGTTGTTATCGATGAACGTAGATGGCAACCACGAATAATCCACATCATTCTCTAATTCATTCGTGTTTGTCCCACATTTCCCGTTGCTCTCATGATCTGCCGGAAGCCAAAAATCATCAACATTGTTTCCACCTTTCCCATGACCAGAACCCTTAGATCCCGATGTTACAATCGAATCATGACCGATGATAGGCAACCAAGATTTGTCGGTCTCTGAACTCTGAGACGGAAGCCATGATGAATCTTCATCTTGATTACCACGTTCATCATGTTCTTTAGTTTTGTTCTTGTGAACACTTTGAGAATTAATGTATCCCATAATGTTTGTAAATCGCTTGTGATCCCTCAGAGAGACGTAACTGAACGGAGAAGAGGATGCAACCACTTCAATCTGCATAGACGCCATCAAAATACAGACTAATTAATCCAAGAATCTTTAAATTCTGAAGCCCATGAAATCTGGAATATACGTAATTCATTCAACATTAACATAAATTCATATTGATTAATGATGAGCAAAATGAAGTTTTGTGTTTTGTGATTTGATGTGAAACCGTTGTGAAGGTAAGGGTATGGTTCAATAACTTGTTTTGTCCGTACGTTTCTATGGATATTCAACCACCATTTACGGTTACCTTTTTTTCCTCCGAATTTCCAGGTTTATGTGTTAACATTTTTTTTGTTTATTTTTATTTATATTGATTTTATGTGTGACGACTTGTAAACAACTCCTTACGTGTTTTGTTTTGTAAATATCAGTCTTCACTCTTCACAAATTATCAGTCTTCACTCTTCACAATTTCTTGCTTCAAGTTTCTCTAAGTTTTTTTTTTCAGATTCTCTTTGGTTACATGTTTGGTTTTTCTCTGGATTTCGTACTAGGTAAGGGTATGGTTCAATAAACGTTCACCAAGTACTCTACTTGTCACTTAGTTAACATTTCATACGAAACGTTAAAATAAAAAAAATTAGTGATGCATCTTTACCAAAATCACCTGTAAAAGCAACTTGGTGTACCTAGCTTAACTGTACGTATTTTTAAATTTTCTTTACCATATTTTTCAAAACTTTAAAAATCATCTTTTGATGTGTAGTGCGTTTTGTAAACTCTTGTAGTCGCATTTGCCAAATACACGTAAGCTATTTCGATCTAAACTTGCTTCATCCATTAATGATAATTTCTTTAATTAGTTTATCTACAAATTACTATTTCTCAAACGTAAGTATTCATACATGCCTAATTTACAATTCCCATATCTTATCCATGAATCATAATTTCATTGATTCACATAATAATATATGGACGTGTGAATTGTCCTTTCAACAATCTCTTTAGGTTTTCAACATATTGATTCATATTAACACATTTTCACCAAAATCTCTTTTCAGATCAAATTTGCAAATTAGCCTTCTAAATATGTTTCAGTATGTATCTTAGCATATTTTGAAGTTTAACTAGTCTAAATGTCTAATTGATCATCAAATTGGTCAAACTTACCTATACGTCAAAGTTATATAATTTGATAGTTTTTAATAAATACATATATATACTTGTAGAACAATAATTTAGTGTGTTATACATCAGTTTTTTTAAATTTCATTTTGGGTTATTCTTGACCATTTCAATCAATATTAATCACATGCATATGATAGTCTTGTTAGATACTAAAATCAAATACATAACGAATTTTAAGCATCATTTGAATTATTTATAATTCATTAGAATTAATTAAACAAGTTAAGCATCAATTTTACCATAGTTGGGTAAAAAACCTCATTTCTATTAAAGTGATGAAGAAAACTCATTAAATGATGTTTAATATCTTTTAAGACCTTAAATCACCTTATTTGATGTTTTGTAACTATCCATATTTTAATTTTATCAAGATCCAAGATCTTTATATTATTATTATTATTATTGAAGTGGCAACCATTAAGCAACACCTTAGGGTGTCGTCATGACATCTCTCCCACCACCGCTCACACCAAAACCAAGGGGCAGTGTTTCATCTCCACCTGCCACCTGCCACCTGCAAAAGCCACCGAGTTCGTTCAATACTCACTTCTTTTTGGTGAAGGTGGTAAAGACTTCCCAATTTCGTCCTCTAACGGGGTTTTAGCAGTCACATTATCCTTCCTTCCTCTTCTTCGTTCCCAAATCCACTCCGTCTTCCTTGAAAACTCTCTAGAGTTCTTTTTTTTTCAACATCCTTACCAAGTCAAATATCTCAACTTTGATATAGCCTAAATTTGATTTTGCTAAAATGACATGAATAGTTCATTTTATCTAATCTTAGGGTGTTTGAATATCACATAATTGATTCATGTAATCCGGTACTACAAATCCCAAACCCTTCTGCATGTTTTTGTGGGATTTTACTAGGTAATTAAGTTAATCTTGTACTATAAAATCTCTTATGTTTTTATTACAACATAGGACATAACTGTGAAGAAGAAAGTCACGTGATAGTGTGCTTCCTTTTTATACAAATTCTTTACCCAACCTTACTCCGCAAAGTTCAAATATCGGTTTTTATTCAAGTCACTAAATAGAGTTAATTCACATAGCTCGTCCTTTATCAAATTTCATGACTAAATCTACCTCTAATAAAAAAGTAAAATAAATGTCATGTGACATTCTCTCAATTTTTCAAGAGTTCTTTAATGATTTAAATTAACTAAATTAACAATTTTAATTCTTTTATACTTTTTATTCTATTTTAAATTATAAAATATATTTAAAT
>WOUH02000009.1:3559700-3570145 GCA_009936405.2 Stevia rebaudiana
ATGTATGTAGATTTTTAAATGAATTTCGATTCACAAAAGATTGAATTTTTTCCTAAATCATAACAAATTAGAAATATTGCACGATAAACAACTATTTTCACCACATTCAAACATTATTCCAAATCTAAAATCTGATCATCATAATCAAAAGGATTTCACACTCCCAAATTGAACAAAACGTAAACCAATGTAATGAAATCATACCTGTTTGGATAAAATCTAATAAAAAAATTCACAAATATACATGTAGATCATCGCTGATGGTAGATGAAGAATGTCGAGCATGCGAGGGATGACCGGATGAGGCCAGCAATGATGATACGAACGTCGGATGGGGTTCAGGAGAGAGATTTGCATTTGGGTGAGGCTCTGATCACATGTGGAAGGGAGCATCAGAGATTAAAAAGCATCCACCGGTTCGGATTATAAATCCAGAAAATTAAAGGGCTCAGATCTATTCCTCTGTTCCCTCTTTTTTTAGAGTTTCCAGTGAACACTTCTTTAGCTTTGTATATATTGTATACCCATACATGGGGATGTGTGTTATGAGAACCAGCTTTTATCGTGTGAATAAAAAAACTAAATTTGGGCCCTTCATTTATAAGAGATTCAATTTGGGCCCTTTATTTTAGTATGTGTATACACTGTGTAACACATGTATACACTATGTACACAATGTACACACATATACTAAAATGAAGGGCCCAGATTAAGTTACACTAAAATGGAGGACTCAGATTTAGTTTTTTTGTTCACACGATTAAAGCTGGTTCACATAATACACATCCACCCATACATGTATATATATAATAATAATGACGGACGAAAGGAGTAGCATTTTGTTTTCCTTAAATGGCAAAATAAGTAAATCATTTATTAATAACCACAATTACATTTCATTTATTACAATCATATACCAACCACATCTATATCTTTTGGTTTCACTTGATGTGCCATGTCATAAGTGGCATGAAGACCAAAAAACACATAGTAAACCAACATAATAACGGTGCATATTCCAAACCGAACAAAAGCCATAGGCTCCAATGACCCCATCAGAAACACATTAGTCGCTATTGAAAGTGAAGGAACCCATGGAACCAATGGCACCCCCCACACTTTAGGGGTTCGTTGTTGTGGCAAAAACACCGATATCGCAAGTGTACCGATGAACCATAATGTCACCGTCACCGCATAACCCACCCAATTACTCGGGTTTATCCCCCAACAAGCCGACATCCCAATTGATGACGAGATTATAATCAACAAAAAACCGACTAGTTTCAATCCGCTTGTACGTGGGGTAACCCCGCTTAAGTAATACCGTCTCACGATAAGTGCAACCGCCATCATCGTGAACACAAAAAGCGTGCTTATGGATAGTAAACTCGCTAAAATGTCCAAACTTGAAAAGAAAGCGATACACGCGCTCGAGATAGTCACTAGTAATGTAGCGTTTATTGGTGTTTTTGTTTTTGGATGGACTAAAGCGAACCATGGTGGGATCATATGGGCTCTAGCAATATGAGTTATATACCGAGCTTGACCAAGCGCGCCAACCAATAAGACGGTAGTCATACCCTTGAGTGCGCCTAGAGCCACTAAATACTTAGCCCATTTCATCCCAACGCGCTCAAACGCAACTGAATAGGCTGCATTTTTGTCAATGTCAGTGTATTTTTGCATCATGGTTAGCGAAAGCGCCATGAGGCAATAAATTACTGTAATGGCTGACATTGACCCGAGCAGCCCTAAAGGTATGTCTCGAGACGGGTTCTTTGTTTCTTCCGCCATGGTTGCAATGGCGTCGAACCCTCCATATGCAAAGTACACAATAGCCGCAGCTCGGAACACACCTTCGACACCGAAAGGCGTGAAAGGTTTCATATTCGACACGTTGGCATTCGAAAACCCCGCTACGATCACGAACAGGATCACAATTGTGTTTATCGCAGACGCGATCCAGTTTATAACCGAAGTGTTACGCGTGCTGCTCATTGCGATCGTGGCTGCGATCGCGAGCACGACAACCGCGATCGGGTCCAAAAGATTGTACCCTTTCGCGAGATCCGTATGAATTCGGAACGAATCTGAGTCGCGATTCAAAAGAGTCGCGAAGTATGACGTCCATGCCCGCGCAACGGCTGCACCTCCGATAACAGATTCAAGAAGAATGTTTCCGGCAGTGATGAAGGCGGCAAAATCACCCAGTTCTACTCGAAGGTATGCAAACGAACCTCCGGCCACCGGAATCTCAACCGCAAACTCCGTGTAGCAGAAAACAGACAGCAAAGCGGAAAAACCGGAGGCTACATAAGATAAGACAATAGCTGGGCCGGCGTTTTCACGGGCTTGTTGGCCGGTGAGAACGAATATTCCGGCACCGATGACAGCTCCGAATCCGAACCACATCAAGTCCCACCAGGTGAGACAACGCTTCATGTCATTTTCACTTTGCTTTCTGAGGGTTTCGATCTCGTCGGAATCTTGTGAACGGGCGAGAAGACGATCTTTGAAGCGGGAATATGTGTGGGATAAGGCGTTCCGGTAGCTGCTCCGGTCCCGGAAAGATTCCTCCGGGAAGAAATCTTGTTTGCTCCATCTCCAGTAGGATTTGACTGGCGAGATTTGTTGATCGTTAATGTTTTCCGGTGAAGACATGTTTGATTATATATTAAGTTTTTTGCTTAATTTGTTTCAGATCAATGTGCAAGATTTCAGACCCAATTTTCATTTAATGGGGTTGGGGTCACTTGTATTCATAACTGTATGGCTGGATGTTATATGTCGTCACAACGACAATAACGTCGTTGTGAAAACCAAGAGAAAACCGTAAGTATGTGTTTTTGTCTGTATGGGCGGCTGTATTTAGATTCTAAAGAATTTCAAAAACATTTTCTTTACCACAATATACAAAACTACGTAAACTGGTCACGGGTAATTCTTTTGTTGGTCACGGGTACCCTATCGTTAGATTTGATACATGAATCGTTATATCGGTACCCATTTTTCGAAAAATTATATTGATACCATCTAGAGATGAAAGTCTGCTACGAGTACCTGTACCGGTACAGTACCGATAGATTCGGTACCGATACCAGTATCCACTTTTCTAAATTTTGATACCGGTATTTTTGGTACCAGTATGGTACCGATCTCATCCTTAGGACAAAGTGCCATACATCGTTGCCGGTGGTGGAGGACGAAGAGGTTGTGACGAAGGCGACACTGATGATAGACAAGAGTGGCGGGTGGAGGATGCAATGATGATGAGTGGTTAGAGTTTCCAATTCCTTTGGCTGAAATCATTTATAATTTGAAAGGAATGTCAAATTTAGTTCTAAGGAGTTGTTTGACAACTTTTGAATTGGTAGATGTTGAACCAGTAAGAGGTCTGAATCTTTAAATGTTGAACCAATAACAACAGGTCTGAACCAATAAGAGCCAATATAATGTTTAACCGTTCAGACGAAATTGCCTGGCAAATTCAGATAAGAGTTCTTAACCATTCAAACTCAGTATAATGCTTAAACTTTCGGAGGCAAATGTTTGAATCATTCAGACATCTGCTCGTGACACAAACAGTCTGAACCAGTAACAGGTATGAACCCTTAAGAGTTCTATTAAAAGTTAAACAAACAGCCATAAGCCTAAGCCCAGTTTCATTAGATTTGATTCATACTAAGATGTGGATAGTGTGTAGATATTATTTAACTTAACTAATTACTTTTTTTGCTAATTAACTAATACCTAATATGAACTAAAACTAGAAGAAGAAAAATCATGGGTTCACGGCATGATCATATAACATAGGGGTGTGCAAGAACCCAAAGAAACCGACCCGAACCTAAGAAAACCTGAAAAGTCCAAACTGAAATAACCAAACTCAAACCCAATTCAACGGGTTTGGGTTGAGTTTTCTAAAATCCGACGGGTTTGGTTTAAGTTTTCTAAAATCCGACGGGTTTGGGTTGGGTTGAGTTTTATATGACATGTTTTATTAGCACTTACGTTATCAAATTAAAAAACTAATACAAATACAAGTATCTTTTTATAGAGTTGTCACCCAAAGTAAAAACATCAGACGACCGTATAAATGAAGATGAAGATGAAGATTGAAATGAAAGAATGTACGAAGATGAAGATTGAATGATGCACTTGTTTTTTTATGTTCTTTTATAATTTCAAAACTAGTTTCAAAACTCGAGAAGCATATATTTTCTTGGTTTTAATTATTTTGAAATTGTTTTGGTCTTTTGGATCGTTTGAATCGATACACTTATTTGAGTTATTTTCATCTATATATATATGTGTGTGTGTTTTTTTAGCCAAAGCCCGAGAACTCGACTCATGCACACCCCTAATATAACATAAAGAAAAACTAAACTACATTGTACATCAACTTTAAAAATAAGAATTTATAAAACTAGGAATTTAAAGAAAGGATAATGGTTTAATATGTGTGGATTCAAAGCGATTGCTTGTGGACGACCCAAACACATTGGACGACTTTTGAGGTCTCCGGAAATTTTGAGGGAGACATAGACATCACAATATCAAATCACATAAGACGCTTCGCACGCGTGGAAATTTGGTTTTTACGACTCAAGCAATAATAATTAGAAATGATCTAAGTTACTATACAATGTAATAAAATTAATAAAATTTCTCAACTGAAACTCAAATAACGATTTTAAAAAGGACACTAACCGGCTCGGTTTGATGGTTTTAGATCATCTTCGTATTGTTTTTTTGAATAATCAAAATTATCTAAATATATCGTTTGATAAACTGAAAGACGCACTTTTTGTCTTCCCAAACGAATGAAACATTACGTCTCTTTGTTTTGGTCATATCTTTTTGGATTTACCTTCGAGTCTCTTTGCTTTTGTGTTGTTTACAAGAGTACGTCTTTTGATTAGGACGTTAAAGTAATTTCTTTTCTTAAATGCACAAGCATATATCACCTTTTATTTCCTTCTAAAGTATATAGTGGACTTTTTTGTGCAAACAAAGACTTTCCTATTATTCTATATTACATGACAATTAACCAAACAACGTGGGTTTAGCCAAAAAGTTAAAAAACTTTAAACCCAAACAAAAATTGAATAAAATGAAAATTGAGTGAAACTCTGTTAGTTAAGGTTCAAGTCTAATTCCAATTTTCATATACTAATACAAGCTCAATATATACTATATAAGTTATAACATAATACTACACATTTATGTAACACGCATAGTGACGTCCAAAATATATACAAATAACAAAGCTTCGTTATATAAAACGAACTAAATCTCCAATTCTTTTATAAATTCTAATGACCAAATGCTACTAGAATTTATTAAGATTTGTTTGTGTTGGATGAGAAATAATGAGCAATACTAGAACCGCGTTTCGCCGTGTTCGCTTGCTTTTGAGGCCGAAGCCATGTACGAACTTCGTCCCGTATTTCAGGTGGTAACTCTTCAACCACCGATTGGTCGATTTCGTCTGCATTGTAACGCCATGAATTTGTTCTTCGTTTATTTTGACTTTCGGTCAAACTCTCACTCTCAATATCCAACGCTTCTTGTGCTTCTTCAATCAATATATGAATTATCAATAATCATTTTAAATACTAAAATATGTACAACATAATGAATAATTGAGTTTACTACCTGATGACCAAATTTTTGTTTCTTGCTTTGATGAAGTACAATAGTTGGGTTGAAGAAATCTTAATATAGAAGATATTCCCTACAACAAGTAGAATGAAAATAAATATTTATTTTAATAGACATGTTATCATTTATAATTTATAAAATGAACCTTTTCTTTTGTTGATTTCTTCTTCTGTTCATATAGTTGTTTTCCATTATTAATATTCTTTTCTTTCTCAGATAATGTTGTTTCTGGTTCATGTTGTTTTGAAGTCAAACAGCTTTCAGTAGCCTGCATTCATTAGGAGAAACGGAGATTTAAAAAATTAATATTAATCATATATAATGGATGAATACCAGAGAAAAAAACATTTTATAACCAGACCTCATTTTTATATTTGGTCTCCTTTTGGTCAAAACTTGAAGTATCATTTGCGAGTTGAGTTTGTTCACCTGCGAATTCAGTTTGATGAGAAACTGAATGGCTTTCGGTTCCTAATTAAATGCAAAAACTAATTATTATTCTAACAAGGATGAAATATATAAAAAAATGATTATGAGAAAGATTTACTACTTGATGGTGACAATTTATCATCTTCTAATGCAAATTTTTCATTAGACGGTTCTGATGAAGTATGAACCCGTTCTTGACCATGAAAGTATCTCGTTATTGAACAAGTTCCCTGTAAAAAAATAAACAAAAAATGAGAATATTCTCATTTTGAAATGTTTAAAAAAGTAAAATTAATTACAAAGTTGGTTTTTGTGGTTTGTGAAAAGTAACAGGTTTGGGTACTAAGAGTTTAAAATAGCAGGTTTGGTTTTTATAGTTTACACTTTCAATTTTGTAACGAGTTTCGGTATTGAAACTAACTTTCGTTAACTTTTTCGTTAAATTAGGGTGAAATTATTAAAATAACTGATTTTTTTAATAGTCAAAATCAAAGGTAGTTTGATCATTTCACCCTAATTTAATGATAATTAGCTTTAATACCTGAACTCGTTATAAAACAAAAAGCACATAACCAAACATGTTACTTTGCACAAACCTCAATATCAAAACTTGTTACTTTGCACAAACCACATGGACTATTTGTGTAAATAACTAAAAAAGTAATAAAATATGCATTGCTTACAGATGGTACAGCAACAATTTTACTTGCTGTAACAGAAAGACCCGTAATTCCCCAACCACCATCAGCAGAATTCGTGTATGAACCAAGAAAATCGCGTAAGCCAGCTTGGAAAATATTCATAGAATCTTCTAGAATCTTTCCGGCTCCATATCTCAAAGGACACGACTTTGAAGGAAACTTTTTGTGCGAATCTGTATCTGTGGACTGCAATAAATAACAAAAATAACATTATATAATTAAATTTATTAATGATGTAAAAATACAAAGAAAATGAGTTTGAAAAAATAATAGCAACCTTGTATGCATTAGCATGTAGAGTAAGCGTATGTGCAATTCGTTTATTTGTTTCGAGATCTAACTGAAGTCGTTCGTTTAACTCTTCACATAGTTCTTTGAGCCATTTTTCAACCTGAATAAGAAGAAAATTAATAAACTTTATTACTAAAAGATAGCTGTTATTAAAATATAAAATATTTTAGACTAAAATACACTCACCGAAGCAACCGTTTTTAGGGCTCTAACTCCGGGAAAAGTCTTTCCGGAACCGTGACTTTTAGGGAGCAAACGACCCTCAACTTCATCACCACTAATGCCCCGTGCAATATTCCATAACCAAGTACTTAAAAATAATAAAACAAAAAATATATTATAAAAAATAATAATGAAACTATTGTATATTACATTCCCATTCAATAAAATGCCATGTGGCAATAACTCATTTTTTTTCAAATTTTTTAAACTAAAAGAATTATTAATCACAAATTTTGGAAACTCAAATTTAAGTAAAAAAAATTTCTTAACTTTCTCACATGATAATTATTCAAATTTTTTAAACTAAATGACAAATTTTTTAAACTAAATTACAAATTTTTTAATCACAAATTTTTGGAAACTCGAATTTACGTAAAAAAAAATTCCTTAAATTTCTCACATGATAATTGTTCAAACTTTTCAAATTAAATTTCAAATTTTTAATCACAAAATTTCCAAACTCAAATTAACTAATTTTTACTTAAATTTCTCACATAATTTGAGAATCTATAAATTATCATATTAATATTTTCATAATTTCTATTTAAATCCGTGTAATACACGGGTCTATAACCTAGTGTATAATATAATAATGGTTACCCGGTATTAGCACCATAAATACTTTGTAACTTTTCTTCAGAAAACTGTAACAAATCTCCAACGGTATTTACTCCAAGATCAGTTTGTAAAGAACTCCCAAGTTTCCCGCCAAGTTGTTTCCTGATAGTGACATGTTACTTAAGCATTATAAGTAGATTAAAAAAAAAGATAATTATTTATTTAAAATTAACTTACATTTTCTTTATAGGCAAAGATTCAAGAAGCCCTTTTACTGATGATAAAGTGACAATAGTTTGTTGTGCGGGTTTATTCATACCACTTGCTAGTTTAGCCAGCATCTGCAATATTGATATTGATAAATCTATTTGCAATATTGTAAGAGTATACATAGAATATAAATAAAAAGTTAAAAGAAATTATGATATTCTTGATATGATTATTATTTCAAGAGCATAAAGAGAAGATAATTAAAAGAGATAATAACACAGAGAATGCATGTGGCTTCCGATAAATAGCATGTTTAATTAGAGTAAAATGACAAGTTTAGGTATTCAAGCTAACTTTTGTTTAATTAGAGTAAAATGACCAAAATAGCATTTGACTATTCAAAAAGTCAAAGGGTATTTTGGTCATTTCACACTTATTTAATGAAAATAGAAGCATAAAACATAAACCTATTACTTTAAACCCTTAGTACCCAAATCTGTAATTTTCTTCAAACCACAAGTACCGTTTGGTGTAATTAACTCTAATTAAAAGAATTAAAAACTTACTTTGTTATGAGCAATGCCTGCAGAACATGTAAATTCAGTCTCCTTTAAAACTTGCAACCGAAGATCAGCAACAATAATAGCTCCACATGCTAACAGTTTATCACGATGATCTGCATCTGTTCTTGTCAGCCATTTCTTCACAATCTCTTTCTCATCGTTTCCATTCTAAACAAATTTGGTATATGTTAAAATTTATTTACTTTGTCACTATAATTCAACTACTATAAACACATATATCCCAACAATTTATGCATTGTAATACTTATACCACATGTTGACTAATCATGTTGTCTTGATTCATACCAGATTGAGACCTAAAACATGTGATTTAAGAACTTCTTCATCAATAGTTTCCAAGCTTTCTAATGGTGTTTCTTTCAACATTGTTTCAGCAGCATCAGTGAGGTCAAGATACACTTCATCAATCGATGCGCGCTCGCATCGCCCTTTTCTTGCAAGTATGGAAACAACCTACAAAATTAAAAAGTAAATACCCAAAAAGATGATGCAAAACTCAAAACTGTTTAGAAACTTTTGAATTTTATGAACCTCTGAACCTGCATTCCTGTAAATGGTCAAGTCAGCTTTACCACGGGCCACTGGGACTTGAACCAACTGAATTTGGGGACAAACTTTCTTTGCTTCATCACCTCTCATTGAGCTTAAAACCAAATGAGACATCAATTGAAGATAAATAGAAATAAGTACCAAATTAAGAACAATAATTGTCTATAAATCTAAAATGTGAAGAATGAGTGATACCGTTTAACGCCATCTTTCCTAGCTTCATAACCGACAGCAATCAAACCTCCACCTTTCCAAGAGTTGTATTGAACCACCGCAGTTGGTTGGCCTCTTAAATTAGGTTGTTTTCGTTGCTCCACTAAAAAGAAAAAGAACCATCAGGATGAAAATTGGAAAGATTTAGGAATATTTTACTTGTGTAACGGTGTTTCGTGCCCTAATTTTCTGCGATTGCTATTAATTAACAGCGATGAAACTAAGCATATAGAGCAGTAGGATGCTTGCTTTCTTAAACCAGTAAACGAAATTCCCCTTTTTCTTTGGTAATAATCGGAGAACCTAACGATTCGTGTACTTATGAATTCAGCAAAACAGTTTTGATCGGATGTACAGAAAGAGATGGAGAAAGTAAAAGAGACCTTGAACGTAGAAGCAATCCATGTCGACGTGAGCGATGATCCTGGAATCCGACGTCTCTGGTCGCGCCACCGGCATCTCTTCCTCGGCGGTACCCCCTTTATTTTCCCTCCAATTCAAGCTTTGGTTATTTAAAGGAGAAAAGTTAAAAACATTGACTGGAATGAAAAACAAATACTAAAAAGTTATGTTTCTTAGTTATTTTTTATGAAATAAAACACAGAATTCTTAAATTATGATATGTACGAGTTTAATTGCGGATTTGTGGGAAACTTGATGACCCAGAATCACACGTATAAAAATTATGATTAGAAAGAACACTTGAATTACTGAACCGGAATAATTACATAGACACTTTAAACCCCTATTTATAATAAAACTCTTAATCCTAACTTGACTCCAAAGCAAATAACCTATTTTAAATGAACCCAAATTCTATCTAACCACCTAAATTAAGTACATAAATAAACTTTCATATGTAACCTCCATAATTATTAATTATTTACAGGATTAATCCAACAATCACCCCATAATCTTGTAACATCATTATTCACCACACTGTCGGTTCTCGTTGGGTCAAATTAGCCTCTTCTTTCTTTTGCTCCAACTTAGAACATCCTGACACATAATGCTTGAGCTCATT
>WOUH02000009.1:3615065-3630225 GCA_009936405.2 Stevia rebaudiana
TTTGATGAACAGTGTTTCTCTATATTTACTAGTTTCATCAGTTTCTCTATATCTTTCTACTCACAACCACTATTATAATATCTCTATTATAAAGATTTCACTCACATAAATTACAGGGAACCAAATGTGAATGCTCTCAGATGTAGTTTAATCAGGCTATGTTTTTTTTAGCAAGTGATAATGTTAAGAACATTTAAGTTCTAAAACAAGCCCTTAACAGCAAAAAAAAAAAAAAAAAGTTGTATTCACCAAAGCAAACTAGCAAATACAACACTGTACACCGAAAAACCAACCACACACACGAAAACAAAATCATGCATACACCAAAATAAATCCGCCTAACACAAACATAATGACATCCCTACAACCAAAAACCGAAGATGTTTAAGCCTCTCATGGGGAAAGAATGTACATCTCTTCGAATCATTGAAGATGGAGACTTTGGCAACACAACAACAGACCCGAACCATATTTGATTTTCAGGTCATTCTCTTCAGTTTTAAGTTTTAACCACTCTAGTCAGCTTTGAAAACAGCATCATCAAATCATCATTTCCAACTAGATCAATACAACCTATTTATCTATGTGGATTTATTAAAAACTACATAGTTATTGCTTTAACTTAATTCGAAAATAAACTAATGGACTTGTAGAGCCACACCATAAGCCGGCTTAAGTGGTACATGAGCCAAATTTAAACTTAAACTTACGGCTAATTGGAGAAAGATCGACTCAACTTATGTCAATATAGTTATTCCAAACATGAAAATGACAGCTTGCTTCGATCATAAAATAACAAACAACAAACTCCTGCAAAACAAAAAACAAGAAATAAGGGTTCC
This sequence comes from Stevia rebaudiana, assembly GCA_009936405.2. NCBI lineage: Eukaryota > Viridiplantae > Streptophyta > Magnoliopsida > Asterales > Asteraceae > Stevia > Stevia rebaudiana. Next base: position 3,615,908 of record WOUH02000009.1, read on the forward strand.
TGCAACCAAAGATGACCGATAAACCGCGTCTCTAATTGTTGGGGTGAGTGAACCGAAACAACAAAGAGCCACCTCTAGAATCGATTCGCCATCAAGATAATACACCTTCAAAACAAACAAAAACAATATTATTAGAATCTAAACCAAATATAATTATATTAATTCATGTAAAAGGTATTACTAATTTATTAATAAGAGGTACATACTGGCAAGCTATTGAGTAGAGCCAGCATCAATGAGACATGAAAACAGTTTACCAACAACTTTTCCACCAAATCTGGAAAATATGCAAGACCGTAGAACCAACGCGGTTGATATTCTGTTAACCAAACAGAACGCGACATCGACATGATGTCACCTACGAATACAAAACTCCCACCACACTTGCTTTCTTCAGACAAAGATTTATTATAACTCAACCCCATTTTAATCCCAATTCCATTTTGTGCACATTCAGTAGAGTAAGGTTTTAAAAATGTAATTTCAACCCATGAGACACCTGGCATATGAATTGGAGTCGCGCATGACTCATCCTACATTACAAAAAAAGATGCTAATTATTTTTTTTTTAAAAGGCAAATTGATTTTTAATAGTTCAAACTATTATTGTCTGAAAACAATCCATAGTAACTCGGATTATTAAAATCAATTTTGGATTATTAATCACCTGCCAAACTGCTAGTATGGATTATTATTAGCCAATAGATCATAGTTTTGATTATTAAAATCAAATTTGCCTTAAAAAAAGGTACACTTTACAAATATATAAATTCATGAAACAAAAGAGGGTATTTACCTCGGTACATGAACAATTAGTATCATTGTTTACAACATTATTCCATCCATTACCGCATTTTCTCTCTCCTAATACACCTTTTGCGGGAAAACAATAAACATTCTCCATCATAACTTGATGATCAGTTTCATTGCTGCTAATATGATTAACTGTACTCGAATCAACACATGAAATTGTAGTAAATAAAGTGAGATCATTTGGACATTTAAACTCTTGATCCACAATTTCAGCATTTTTGCTCTCTGCAATCGCTAAATTAGCAACACAATAACCTTTATTGCTGATATAATAATTTTTCGTTTGCGATATTTGCTTGTTTAACAAGTAAACTGTTTCAAGCCACTCTTTAGAAGTATGAATGTGATTGCCATCTAACTTGGTGATCAAGTAACCGGGAGATAAGTAACCGTATAAAGGTGACTCAGAAGAAACATCCAAAACCTGTTATTATTTATTAAAATATTCATTATAAGTGACATAAATGAGGAAAATAGATTTTAGGAAGACAAAAAAAATAATAGTTTAGTACCATGAGGCTTTCACCATGTGTATAAAATGGATATAAGATAAACGGTAGCAAGAACACTGTCAATGCACAAACTACACAAAACTGCAAAAATGATGTGTGATTATTAAATATTTTTTATTGTTAACATTTAATAAACTGAAAAGAAAATTGAAAACATAGTTACTTATACAGATGGTCTCTGTAGTTTATAAAAAGTAACAACTTTGTTTTTATGCTTTCAGTTTTGTTACGAGTTTGGGTATAAAAGCTAACTTCCATTAAGTTAGGGTAAAATGACCAAAACACCCTTTTGACTTTTCAACTTTTAAATTTGACTATTCAAAAGTCAAAGGGTATTTTGGTCATTTGACTAAACTTAACAGAAAACTTAACACAAGTTAGCCTTGGTTAGTACTCAAACTCATTACAAAACTGAAAGAATAAAACCCAAACCTGTTACGTTAAACCCTTGATGCCCAAACATGTTATTTTTCGCAAATTAAATATATATTTATTTTCATATTGTTTAACTTACTGCTGCATTATGCCAGATTCCAGCACAATATATTCTAAGTGTCGACACTCGCGGTATAATTTGCAACAAATCATGATTAAACGCCACCAAAGCACCTGGAAATAAAACTGCCAAAAACAGGGCAGTGTACTCAATTGGTATGCCCTCACTGCAGGATCAATCATAAGATCCATTTTCTAAATAATTCATAAAATTAAATCAACAGTCGAAGCTGCCACATGGCGTATATACGTGTATCTAATGATTATTAAAAAAGTTAACCGCGTAACAAAATGATGAACAATGGGATGGAAGTAATAACCTTGTTGCAGCAAGCGCGTGTCCAAGTTCATGTATAGATACAGATATTATTGAGGAAATACACATGTATACAATATCTGCAACTGATATGCTGTAACTGAAAACCTGGATCACATAAGTAAGAATAATAAAAAGTTTAACTTTGATTTCTGTTATTTAATTTTCATCAGCATGTTAAAATTTTAAAATGATTACCGAAGAGTAGAATCCCAAGATAGATTCGTTTAGAATATTGTTTAGCAAAGGAATCCCATTGTATAGATTCAAAGCTTTAGCTGATTCCAATAACATAATCTGATGAACAATAATTAAATATAATTATCATATTTATGATTCAGAAAGTGAATTTACTATCAATTTAGTGAAGATGTGAATTTCATACCATTGTAACTCCAATCAAAGTGGTTAGACTGAAACCCATTCCAATAGAGAACCATATTCTTAACCACCTGTAAATGAGAAAAACTAATTTCAGGATATGATTTTCAAGATTAAATGTGATGTCTGACTATATTTATCACATATTAAAAAGTTTGTTTTACAGCTTTACAACAAGTGTTAGGTACAAAATGTGAAAATGATAATAATTTCAGAAAGACCTGAAATGTTTTTGTCCAAAATGGAAGAGGGGTTCGTTGAAGACTGATGTCTTGAAGTCACAATACCTGAAATTGAAAATACTAATCAATAATAGAATAATACACACGCAAATGAAAAACATGATCATGACGAAGACGATGATGATGATGATGATTTTCATACCAGCATGAAATGGAATTGGAGATGTTGGAGACACGCTGGAGAGGAAGAAGAGTGTGTGAAGGTGCACCTCTGCTTGCTCTTCTTCCTGGTCTTCTTCCTGAATGTAGCTGCATATTGCTTTCCGCCATTGATGAGCTCATATTCCCCGAATTGAATCCAGTTAGCTCATAGCAAAACCGAAACCAAATTCGAATTTGGTGCGGTTTTCCACAATTCTGTTCATACAGAAAAGACCAAAAATTGTAGAATTGAATGGTTATGTTTATAACACTTTGAAGGATTACAGTTTGCTACAAGTTGTGTTTGAAAGAAATAAACAGGGAATAATTGGATGTTTCAAATCGTTTGGATTTGAAATATGTGAGGTTAATACTCGATTGTTTGAATTGTTTCGTACCAGGTTTTATCTTCATTTTTGTTTTAGCTAATCAAATTCGCAGGTAGAATCAGAAACAGTTTAATATCCATAACAGACTTACACAAGAGTGAAAAATTGCAACTGATGATTGGCATTCGATCTTTAGATCTGAGTGAAAAATCGAGCAGCTGTAATTTAGGGTTCACCGGAGAATCTCCGTTTATTAGTCGAACAGGAATCTTGACTTGGGCTGAAATATTATATAATTTGGGCTAAACAAAAATAGGGATAAATGATTAAAAATGATTTTTGGGTTTAAATTTTTTACAAATAAAGAATTAAGTGATATTTAAGAGGAAAAAATTTAAGAGTACAAAATTGATGTTTAAAAAAGATCGGTTTGAACCGACATGGAATCTTAGAACTGACAACACAGTATGGTTTTGTTTTCAATCCGAGTTAACAACTGAATTTGTAATTTGTTCGGTTTTATTCGGTTTCGGTTTCGGGTTTAATCACACAGACAACAGTTTTCTTCAAGAAATAGGAGTGAATTCAAATGTTGCTCAAACGAGACATGCTAAAAGTAATCTTAGGGGCCGTTTGGTTCACGGAATGTTTATAAGGGAATTGAGTTTCAAGGAATTGGAATTCATTGGAATTGTAATTAATTTCAACGGAAGACCATTAATTCAAATTCCAATTTCAATTCCATTCTTAACCAACCAAACGTGATTTTTGATGGAATCTTTTCCAATTTCATTCCAGTTTCAGTGAAATCCTTGAACCAAACACCCCCTTAGATTTGGTTACCATTTTCGATATCTTTGCAATGTAGCACATGTGGTTTTGGTTTGAATCTGCGCTCTCAGTTACACGATAACAACCAAAAACATTTAGCATGACAGAATGGGACAACCTAATGATAAGGTGTCTTCTATTTGTTTAAGAGATCGATGGTTCAAATCATGCAATATGCGCATAAATAGTTAATAAAAATATTTAGAAGCTCTTCTAAAAAACCAAAACAAAGTTTACTAATATATTTGTTTGACAATTTTTGTTACTTGTAGAACTTGAAATTTTTTGTTAATAATATAGTGTTATTATTGTTTGTTCAACCTAATTGGGCAATTAGATGAATAACGTTGATTAACTAGCTTTATGCACGCGCTTCGTAGTAGTAAGCGACCCATTCGTAATAAAGTTTGAAGGAAACATGAATACGCATCTACAAAGTTGTTATTCCGACGTAATATCCCCAAGATACCCGGTCATAAAAGCAAAGGTCTAACACCCGAAAGCGCAAACCAATTGCAAAACGAAACCACATCAATAATGAAAAAATGAAATGTTAAAAAAAATTGATTAAGGTTTAAAGCTAAAAAAGGGTGGAAACTGGTTTTTATTAGAATATATAAAATTACAAAAAATAAAACACAAATGAAAGTTGAGACATGGACCAATTAGGGATTTGAGAGTTTATAAACTTGCTTATTGTTATAAGACATAATTTCAATAGGCTATAAAATAGACAGCTTCTTTTTTTATTTTGAATAGTTGTAGAATTTTGATTCATTTAGATAGGTTGTAAATTGGAATGGCGTGTACAGTTTTATTTCTAATAGATTAGATAAGTTAAATAAAAAAGAAGCTAGAAAAACGACATGCATCAAATGCAAGAACCAGAACTTTTTATATAGTAAATATAGCTTTTCAATATGTGCCATGCTTTGATTCATTATGATAAAAGGAGGCAAGTTTGTTCTCCTCTTATTTTATTTATTTGACTATAATCGAATTTCCTTATCTAGTTAGACGTGACAAAATAATAGTTAAGTAGTAAACTAAAATAGATTCGATCAATACAAACTATTTGGTCCAAAACCAGTTTGGAAAAAAGATACGTCGACTTATCAACATCTTTGGGAATTTTATATATAATTCTTGTAGTAAGTAATAGTTCTTTTACTTCTAATTAAATTTTTAACCCCTTTGACTGATTTACTTCGTTGTAGTGTCAAAACATGTAAAGACTTGATGATGAATATACATTCACATCACTAGAAAGTTTCCAAGTATAAGTGACACAGTTTGTGACATAGCTTGTTGTGTCACACTGACCTTGTAATCAATCTAGTTAAGTCATGTCTAAGTATGAGTCACACCGATCATTTGGGTGAACAAAATGGAACTTTATGTTACTGACCACGTGTTGTTGAGTCCAAAGTAACACTTGAGTTTTGACAACTTAATAGAATGGTCAAGCATTTCATGTAAAGTTCATATTGAATGATAGAATTGTGTGCCTTGGAATGGGTCAGGGTCTTTTTACAAATTAATGTGGAAAGTGTGTTCATGAGATTTAGTATATCTCACAACCCACAAGTATTTAAATGAGTTTATGTTAAACAGAAGATCTTGTGACCAAAAAAAATAACAAAGAATAAAAATTCGAATTTAAGATCTTACGAGTTCTCTAGACTTATCATCAATGAAATTCGAAAGACGAATTTAAGCTTGTTAAAATCAGAATGATAATGTAAACTGTGAATGGTCAATTTCTTTAGTAGATGTATGTATATATTGACAATTGTTAATCTCGGAGTTGACACAAACATGTTTTGTGGGAAATTTGAATATATGTATATAAGTTGCTACCGAAGTTATTGATGTATCATTGATTTTTGTGTTTTGTTATTGACGTCGCAACTTGTGGATTTCGATATTCAACATACTAACATCACTACCATGGGCAAAAATTATATAAAAAAAAGAAGCAAATCTTAGTGTATTCTATATTTGTCCCTCGAGTTGTAAGTTGTTCAAAGTGTTTAGCATTATTCCGCCAAACTAGCATTAGTTCTTTGACTTTGTATCAGTAATATATTTAAAAAATAAAAAATAAATAAAAACTACACCTAATCTTTTTATATTCTCAACAGCACATCCTTTGTTTCTCACTAATTGTCCCAAAACCCACACTTCAAAACCCATAACAAAAAAAAATACAGACAACTTTTTAGGCAAAAACCATATTACATAAAAGAGAACATGAATGTTATTTCAATGAAAATGCCCAAACAAAGGATTAAAAAAGCAGCAAATGAAGTACAAATAGAAATAAATATAAAAACATAATTGTCAAGAGGGGAATCAGATAAGACCATATGGAATATCATCATAGAGTGTGACAAGTCAATTATGTAAAAGTTTGATAAAATGATAGCATCATCTTTTTTTCATTTGAAAATTACTAACAACCACCTCTTAATGCAAGAACAAGATGAAGCACAGAACCACCTTCAATGTTGTAATCCTTTGCTGTTTTGTCATCTGCAAGTTGTTTTCCAGCATATATCAACCTGCAACACCATACACAACACTTATCTTATTACACACACAAATATATACATACATACATAAAAAATAGCCTTTTTTCGTTCATCATACTAGTTGTATAACTGTATCACATACATGATTTTTAATATCCTTTTGTGATTTATTTTTTTTAAGTATGAGGTTACATTCATTTATATAATTATTCCAACATCAATACATGATCATAAACATGAATACAAAAACTGAATGTAGTTAGAATTTAGAAATAGAGAAAATAAAAAAAGGCAAACCTTTGCTGCACAGGAGGAATTCCTTCTTTCTCTTCAACTCTTTCCTTAATTCTATCAATTGTATCAGTTGGTTCAATGTCAATTTCAATTTCTTTTCCTGTTAGAGTCTTGACCTTAATCATAGTTCCACCTCTCAATCTTAGAACAAGATGGAGTGTTGACTCTTTCTGGATGTTGTAATCAGCAAGTGTTCTTCCATCTTCTAATTGTTTTCCAGCAAAAATCAACCTTTGTTGGTCTGGTGGAATACCTTCTTTGTCCTACAACATGCAATTAATATTAACCCTCGGCTTATCAATCAAACTCACACGAAAATCACGATTAATCAACATAATCCGCATACAACATGAAAACATCCATATATGATTAGCAAAATTCAACTTTTATACGCATCTATAGCTATATTAATCTGTTTGTAACCTAATTTTTTGAGCATGATCAAAACCTTCTCCAGAATTCGAAAGGCTACAGGAGTACTTATTACCTTCACAAAGCAGCACACAATCAGAGAAAAAACATATATACGCAATTACGCATGCAACGATAAAACTGATAATTGATAAGCTTACAGGCTACAGGTTTAACAAAAGCTGAGTATAAACCTAAATCAACCTAAAAACCTTGCTTCTTGTACGAAATTGCAGAACCCTAATTCTATAAGTTTCAGTACCGAAGTCGATTGTATCGATATCAAATCGATTACAAGAATACAACAAATTAAGATCAAAATCAAGTGAAGCAAGTATGAATGGATGAGAAGTGAAACCTGGATCTTAGCTTTGACATTGTCGATGGTGTCGCTACTCTCGACTTCGAGAGTTATGGTCTTTCCGGTTAGGGTTTTGACGAAAATCTGCATCTTGGTGTATTATTGTGTTTGGTTTTGGTGTTGGATTTGATGGTTAGATATGCGGGTTTATAGAGACGGATGATGCTGCGTTTATAGAACGCGGACGCGGACCCTTGTCTCGTTTATTTCCATTATTTTCGTATTCCTGGTCGATATTAATATGCTAAGGTCCTAAACTAACCCAAAGTTAAATGATAACCGTATATCGTTTGACCGAAAGTTTGTTCGTTTACGTTCGTTCGATTAATAAACGAAAAATACGAACATTAATTTTTGTTTGTTTGGTTAAATGAACGAACATAAACATAGGTCGTATTAGTGTTTGTGTACGTTCGATAATGTGTTTGTTTATGTTCGTTTGTTTAATTTCATATATTAAATTAGATTTTTAATGTTTATTTTTTTACCTTCAAACTTCAACTATAACTAGTCGGTTAATTTTTGTATATTGTAAAATATTAGTTTGAAACTTAAATCTTTAAACATTTTTTTTGGATAGCTATAATTATTCTTAGTATTTCCTACTTGTGATTTGTTTTGGATAATTATGGTTATCAATTTATATTAAGTGTTTAACTTTATATTTATTAAAATGATTATGTCTATTTTTTTTGGACTGAAAATGTTATATATTTTTTAAATATACGTTTGTTTGCGTTTCTAAACAAATCATTTCTTTAACAAACGAAAACAAACAAGAATTCCTGTTCATTTAGTGTTCGTGAAACGAAGGAACATAAAAATGGCCGTTCATTTGATTCATTTAAGCAGCTTTTTATATTTATCATTTTTTTTGTGTCATGTCCCTAAACTTTAAATATTAATAACCTTTATCTATGAATTAAAATAACTATGCATACAACATAATGTGCACAGCTCATGCCAGTTGACCCGTGGCACATTCGCATCTCATGTCACTTGTCGTCTCTTCAAACAGAAGCGTGAAGTATTGGACTTCTCGCTTGAGTGCGTCTCGCGCCTAGACATGCTATTTAAAACCAAAATTAAATTCCTCTTTAAAGCATGATGTTTGAAAACATCTATAAGCCAATTTCAATCTCAATTAGAAGGTAAGCAACTATGTTTAACTCTGGTTAAAAATGTAACCAGGAGATCTAAAAGATTAAAAAAAAATAGAAGGGTTATGATTACAATTTCTTAAAGATAGAGGACTTGTTTTGACAAAATAACATCAGAAGGCGGATTTTGAATAGTCCAAGTGCTTAAAGATGGAGGACTTGTTTTGACAATTAAATATATTAAGACGGATTTTGAATAATACAAGATGAGTTTAACAGTAACAAGAATCGTACTCAGTAAATCTCATTTGTAGCAAATCTACTAGAACCAAGCTTTTAACAAAACAAAACCTCAAACCTAATTCATAGAATAAAAGAAATTTCATATACCAAACAAACATTAAAACTTTGAACCAAAATAAAAGTCATACAAATGTTTTGTTTAACCAGCAAAAAAAGGAACAATTCACTATGAGAATTATAATAATCCAAGAAACAGTTTTCCTTTTTTCAACCATGTTAAGCTGCATCACTCCATCTTCCAAGAACACATCTTAAAAAGCTAATTATGCAGCAAATCATCTAATTTACATCTATAGCTTACAAACTTCAAACATTCATAATTTTATCTACTGAAGCTTAAAATCAAGCATATCTTTTATGTCTAATCGGATCGAAGGACCCATTGATGAACATATATGCGCACTTTTCCAGTAAACCCCTTTTGCCCCACTCGGTTTGTTTGTTTCAACAGATTTCTGTCAAATTACAAAAACAAGTCAGAAAAATAATATTTTTACAAAATGGTCCCTTATTGTATTAGAAATTACAAACAAAAACAAGATTTACTTTACTTACCACTGCAGCAAGAAGGTTTATTATTAGATCTTCTTCTGAGAAATTCGCCTTCCCGAATGGTAAGTGAACAATTCCGGTTTTGTCGGCTCTGAATTCCACTTTTCCTTTTTTAAATTCTTCTATTGTCTGTTAAGTAATAATATATAATCAATGCATGTATGTATACATATACAGGAAATAGATTAAACGGAAATTGGAAACCCACTTTCAACGATAAAACTCAAGAAAACCATATAAAAAATCATTATTATTTTTTACAAAAACTAGGGTAGGTTTTATAAATTATACCCATTTTCGTCACTTTCTATAAAAAAAAATTTTAAGTGTGAAGGAAGATTTTTTTAAAAATCAGCAAAAAGAAAATGTTCTGCATATGCGACTTATGGGTTTTCAGCTGTTTACATATGTAAACTATCTGTATTTTCCTAAAAAATGTCCTTTTTTATACAAATCATTTTTTTTTAAATATCCACATTTTTTCACCAAAAGTCATAAAACTATAAAAGAAAGTTTCAAAAAAATACTCAGTTACATATGTAAAAACAGGGTTTACATATACATATAAACATAAACATCATGTAAACTGATATATTACCTGAGGTATAGTGGTTGTCACAGTTCCAGCTTTTGGATTTGGCATAAGTCCTCTGGGTCCCAAAATTTTCCCCAAACTTGCTACCTGAGTTTAATAACATTTTTTAGAAAATTAAATAATTACCTTAGGTAGAATTTTATTATATAATATTAATATATGATTATGTAAAGTAAAACCTTAGGCATCATATCAGGAGTTGCAATAAGTTTATCAAATTCCATGAATCCTCCTTTGATTTGTTCTATCAAATCCTCGCCACCAACAATATCAGCTCCCGCGTTTTTTGCTTCATCGAACTTTTCACCTGTCGATTTAAATAATCCAAAAATGAATCCAATAGGAATATAACTGGTGGTTTTAAAAAGATTAATCTAAATGTTCAAAATTATATCATAAATTGAAGAAATGAAAAAAAAAATTAGATAATTCAAAGTAGGGGTTAAGAAACAAAACCCATATATTCATTTGAGTCAAATACATTAACAACATAATTAAATTCATGTTAACCGATACCCCTAATTAGTATTAAAATAAAAATAAATTAAATTAAATAAAAAAAAAATAAAACCTTGAGTTAGAACAGCCACCCTAACAACCTGCCCGGTTCCTTTGGGCAAATTCACCTACAATACAAGAATTAAAGAATAAGAAAAATTTTAAAAATTTAAAAATATATATAAATATTATACTCCAACTAAAGTATTATGTAACTAACTGTTGCTCTCAATTGTTGATCATTATATTTTGGGTCGATGTTAAGACGAAAATGTGCTTCTGCGCTTTCTGTAAACTTTGTGCTCGCCATTTGTTTGAGTAATGATACCGCGGTTTTCACATCATATTCTTTTTTTATTTCCCTCAGCTTTTGAATCTCCAAGAATCTTTTTGACCGAGTCTGATAAACTCAAATTGAACAAAAAACATCAATATTGTTGCAAAAGTTATGAAATTAAACATATATATTACTGTCAAATAACCAACAGCAGAATATGTTTCAATATTTAGATTAATTAACTATTTATAATTTATTCATCTCATTAACTGTTTCTAAATATCAGCCTCCTACAACAGACCCCAATTTTGACCAATTGTTACCATTAATACCTGAATCTCAACTAAGACTCCACATTTGACAAATGGTTTGCAAATTGCAATTTAAGATTATGAAATTCAAATGGATAAGCTTTACTTGTAATATTTTAAAATCCATTAGCATACATTCAATTACACACTAGAACTATAATTACAAGAACAGAAACGTTTCAATTGTCGAAAGTATGAAAATCAAATTCATCAAAATTCTCAATCAAATCAAACTAAAATCACTCCAAATTTATCAACGAAAATGAAAACGAATCGAAATGAAGATGACAAAACGCATACCCTATCACTCTTAAGAGGCAACGCAGCTTTTCCTTTCTTAGGTTTAGTGGTTGCCGGAGGAGCCGCCGTAGCGACGCCGCCACCGCCAACATCCTCGTCAACATCTTCATCCAACTCAGCTTCAGCAGCAACCGCAGAAACCAGAAATGGGGAATTCTTCGAAGAACCGATATTGATGAAGGCCGACTTGAAATTGGTGGTTCTGATGCATTCTGATTGGGATTGTATGACCAGGAATTGGTTTTTGGGGGTTGGCTTGAAAGAGAAGGATGAAATTAGGGTTGATTTTGGTTCTTGATGAAGATGGATCGATGATAGAGTGAGGGTTGCTGAAGTGGAAGCCATCTTCTGGTTTTTCTTCGCTTATGAATTGCGTGCTTTATCCATACATACGAGTATACAATGAAGATGATGATAAGGCACTTGGTATTGATTTTCAATTTTGTCCTTTAACTTGTGATTCATATACAAAGGTACCCCTAAACTTTCATACCATTACTCCTTCATTAAAAACACATTTTTGTAACGGCCGTTAAAAACACATATTATCATCGTTGTCATCGTACTCAATATATTTCACCTAGCTAGGATTTGAGAAAAATGAGATATAAACAGCCTTACCTCTACCTCTTGAGAATAGATAGGCTGCTTCCAGTGAAAACTCTAGCTCATGATGTCTGATCAACCAAACGTCTTTACCGTTATTTTCACAAAAATAAGTAAAATAAAATTAAAATTAGTGCAATTTAACTTTTAACCCTCGATGGTCGACATGTATACATTATATGCGTGCACCACAAACGGGACGTTAAATAACAAATGCTTTGTGCTATTAAAAAAAATAATTTCATCATTATAATATAATCAAATATCACAGTTTTTAAAATTTATATACAAATTTTGTTTAACCTTTCACGTCATATTCTATATCTCAATCTTTATTTTACTCACAAACGCTTATTTTATTATTAAATTTCTCTATTATATGCTTAAAAAAACTATATATAGATTCTTTATATTTAAAGAAATTTAATATTAATCATTAGACTCATTATTAATCACAACTTGTGGGGTATGATCAGATTCCAAAAAAGGTCAGCAGTGGTTCTTCCGATTGGAGTGAGTACTAACTTTTGTTTGATTTGTATGAAGGCATGATTGACGAATGCGATCGAACTAACTGTGGGTTTCTCAAAAGTAAATGAGAAAATAAAAAGGTAGTGGTAACTTTTGTTTTGTGTTGAACTATATCATTAATGGAACTTTTTTTTGGATGCAAAGGTTTTGGGTGTTACTCAATTTTACTCCGAGATTAGGATTGGACCATGTGATGGAGACTTTCTAAGTTTTGGTGTTGATAACTATCAACACGTGGCCGTTCAAAAATAAAAACTATCACCAGTTCACCACATGGTATTGATATCCACAAAAATAGTTTGTGGAACCGACAACTAAAATAATTGAATTTGTGTAATCAAATCAGTGTGAGAGACATTGAATATCAGACGTAAAAGATTCAAATGTGATTATCATGATAGTATTAAATGAGATAGGAAGAAGTTGTATTGATGAAACCAAGAAGCAGAAACAAGGTTACAAAGGTGGTTATAAGGAGGCCATGAAAGGCATGTTATGATTGTTGTTTTTTTGGTGCAAGAAGTCTAGGATAGTGAATGAGGTCGGTTAATCAAACACAAATATTACTCAAAATCAGTGATCTATCTAGGTGGTACAAAATCACAATTAAGGTAGGGAAAGATGGTTAATTACGATTAGATAAACGGGTATCAGCTCAATGGTACCAAGAGATGAGGATACGAGCTTGGGATCAGATGTCTTAGGTTTAAATCCAATCTCGGGGTTTACCAATTCTCATGGGTGTCCTCCCATCTGGTTTTAGAGCGTGCATGTGTCAGCACGTTGTCTATGCTCGCAGGACGGAAGGGTGATTTATTCGTCAGGGTGATCCCAAGTGTAGTCAAATCTCGTTTTTCAAAACAAAAATTATGATTAAATAAGTCAAATACCAATGATTTCTAGCCTAGGTGGTTAGAAAGATGTGTGAACTTGAGGCACTCCCTTTGAGAGGTCTCAGGAATTGCTCTAGGCAATTTCCTGTGATCGGTTCGAACCCAAGGAGGGGGGGAGGGTTTACGGATTCTTTCGGTTCCCGCTTATCTAGAGGGTACGGTCTCACGAAGGTCATGGAATCAACCTTGACCACATCGTCCAGCTACCAGTAGCTAGCACACGAGATCATTTGTTGTTAAAAAAAGATAAATCAAATAATAGAAGATAATTATTAATTTATTATTTTAAATGAGCGTGGATAAGTTTAATTAGAGTTTGAGTCTTACACTGTTACTTATAAACTTGTTAAGCAAGTTATTATAGTATATGTAGGGGAGTATGCAAAAGTTTTAGTTATGGTTTTTTTTCATAATAAATTATTAGAGTTGTAAAAATCCTGATGAACACCATGTTTAATATATCAATTATGGGCCATCATTTATTACGTAGTTTTGAGGTTTATTGAGAATTTTGTAAAATGTTCATTTAGACAGCTTTTAGGCTACGTGTAAGGTCACAAGGAGTGGGAACGGGGAAAGTGTTTTGGTCAAAAATTAACAAGTGTCAATTTTAGTTATTCCAAATTAGTTAAGTGAGGCTAAGTGTTTTGTCAAAATGTTAAGTATGTCGAATAGTTGAATTAGTCGTTTTA
>WOUH02000009.1:3634039-3646810 GCA_009936405.2 Stevia rebaudiana
AAAGTGGTTGTGAGTAGAGAGATATAGAGAAACTGATGAAACTAGTAAATATAGAGAAACATTGTTCATTAAAGTAATTTGGAGAGAGAAAAAGTAGTGAAAAAGGTAAAAAGTATTATTATTTAATTGAATTTGAGAGAGAAAAAGTAGTAAAAAATAAAGTATTATTATTTAATTGAATAGGAGAGAGAAAAGGTAGTGATTTTTTATGAATTATAAAGAAAAATATAAAGATGCTAATGTAAATACTCTAAATGAAATACATGTAATTAACTTTAAACATTTATAAAAACAAAATTTGGAACAACTTTTTATAAGTAATTTTAACTTTTAAGATAACTCTTCTATTATGTGAAGTTACACCTATTTAAATTTAGAAAGTTTCAATATAACGTTTTATATATTTTAGTTATCCGTTTATAAGCTTGAATTTTTTATATATACAAAATTATATTCTTTATTCTTAAAAATAAATATTTGTAAGGATTGTGTGTTTCTAAAATAGAAATATGTTTTGTTGTAAATTCGTGGGTTATTTGTGGCATGTCCCAAAAGTAGTGTGCAAAAAAGCTACGATTCGAAGAAGACAAAAACTTTGGAATCTTGATTCATTATTAAAAGAAAGAAACGAAAGAAAAATTAGGATGTTTTTGTTCGATCTTTGAGTTGAATCCGATGATCTAATACTCTATTTCAGGATCCTTCAACAGGTAATTTCCCAATTTATTTTCTTGCTCACAATAGTAATACTCTCTGTCAGACTCTTTCTTTCTTTAATCATATCAAGTTTTTGTTTTTAACCAAAGTCAAATCTTTGATTTTCATCAGCTGATTTCGCAACCCTTTTGAGACCACTGTGTCACTCGATCGACAATCATGACTCTTGTTGATAATCGGGTCGAATCAAACGATGTTGATCAGTCGAATGATCACCATCAAGGGTTTCATCAGCAGAAGAATATGATACCTAACGGAAACGGTGTCTTGAATCATCATAATCATCAAACAAAAATGAACGGTGTTGATCATCGTGATCATGAGGACGAGGGTTTAAAGAAGGAAATGAGGGATTTGGCTGAAATGTTATCGAAATTGAATCCTATGGCTGAAGAATTTGTTCCTCCTTCACTCGCCACCAACAATTTCCACGCGCCGCTGCTTCTACCGCCGGCTGCCGGAGCTCCGTTTGGTTACTCCGCCGTGAATGATTTTCTGTTACAAACTAACCAAACCCCTTTTCCCAACATCAATGGTGTTTCTGCTAGAAGGGTATACTCAATTTCATTTCATTTCATTTCATACACTTTGTTTGATGATGATGATGATTGTTTGTTATTATCTGCAAAATTGTATGTTTTTGGTTCATATTGTGTTGAATTTTGTAAAATTAATGGTTAGAAGAAAGGTAGCTTTAATCATGGAAAACGAAGAATGAACAATCGAACCAACATGGCTCAAAGAGAAGATGTTATTAGGCGAACCGTTCATGTGTCTGATATCGATCAACAGGTTAATATTATTCCATAATTCTCTAACTTTAACTTATTATTATTATCATTATTATTATTATTGTTTTAATATACTTATTTGATGTATACATGATTATAGGTAACTGAAGAACAACTTGCAGCCCTCTTTATCAGTTGTGGTCAGGTAAACATGTTAACCAAATCATGATAAAATTAATATTAATTAATTAGTGATATATAATGATTATAATTTATAACCGAGTGTTTAATTAATACTTTTAGGTTGTGGATTGTCGCATATGTGGTGACCCTAATTCGGTTCTTCGTTTTGCATTTATTGAGTTTACTGATGAGGGTATGTAAGCAAAACGTTTACACGCTATTAAATATATTTTTAATTTTATGTTTTGTGTTACATTACATTATGTGTTATTAATATTCTTGCAGAGGGTGCAAGAAACGCATTGAGTCTTGCTGGAACTATGCTTGGTTACTACCCGGTTAGGGTTCTTCCTTCAAAAACTGCAATTGCACCTGTAAATCCAACTTTTTTACCGCGGGTGAGATTCATTTACTATAAACTATTTAATATCGAAATTTATACAAATGTATGATTTTGCTAAATAAATTTCTTGTGCTTTCTTTTGTGTTTAGTCTGAAGATGAAAGGGAAATGTGTGCACGAACTATTTATTGTACTAACATTGATAAGAAGGTAAGTTAAATGATTTTTCATTTTTTAATGAATATAAATTATGGCTTATTTAATAAAATAGCAATGTGGTTTTTCATATGGCCAAAATGTGAGTTGTGACAATTGACAAAAAAATGTGAATTTTTTTTAATATTTAATGTATATATGTTGTTGATAACTAAAGTTTAGCATATTGTTTAATTTTGGTATATGAAAAAGTACATTGTTATTATGGTTGCATAAATTTTAATATTTTTTTTATTGATGCAGGTTACTCAGGCAGATGTTAAACTGTTTTTTGAATCATTTTGTGGAGAGGTTTGTAGGTTATCTATATATGATATCTGAAATTTATTTGTTGCTATAATCGTTAACTGTATTTTATTTAAATTATTATTTCATAGGTTTACCGTTTGAGGCTGTTAGGAGATTATCATCATTCAACTCGAATTGCATTTGTGGAGTTTGTGATGGTAATTTAGTTTCTTTTGAATTTTTTAGTTATATCTTTAAACATGTGCATTGTGCATGTGTTTAACTAGATAATGTTTAGAAAATGAAACGGGAGCTCGTTGTTATGCGATAAACATGCTGACGTGGCACCCCATTTGTATAAAGACGCTGATGTGGCTGTGGTCTAAATGGTTGATGATGTGGAGTTGTCAATTTTTTTTATTTTTTTATTTTTAGTGCAACAAGATTACATACATATTTTTTTTTTCTTATTTTACATATTTCCAGTTTCTAAAATCATTAATAACATAGTTACCTGAGTCAGAATATCAATTACATATTTTTCCATCTTAAAACATATATATTACATATTTACCCATTTCATTAAAGTTAAACTTATTGAATGACTAATTTACCCTTATCTTTGTTCATATTTTCCTCTTCATAAAACCATGAATTACTATTTTACCCTTATCTTTACTAAGTGATTTGACAGAAAGGGGAATTTTGTAATTGATTTTTTAGTTGGGATTTGGGAAAATATGTAATTAATCATCTTTTTGGAAGCGGAAACATGTAAATGATCCGTTATATTATTTTTAAGGTTATAGATGCTAACATATTTTTATATGAACTTTTATAAAATATAAATTTGGCGCGTGTTGGATTTTGCAGGCTGAGAGTGCAATAGCTGCACTGAACTGTAGCGGTGCTGTATTGGGAACATTGCCCATAAGGTAATTGTTTTTCAATTTTTAATATTTTAAAACTTTTAAAATTTTTAAATTTAATATTGCGAATATTATTTATGACATGATTAATGGTTAACCATGATGCAGGGTTAGCCCATCTAAGACCCCGGTTCGTCCACGTGCACCGCGTCCCAACATGCACTGAACGCGCGTTTCTCACGATATTAATATTTAAATATACACACGACTGTTATGTTTCTGGTGTTTGTTGAATTCATTCGGGTTAAGTATCTGTTTGAAATGTAGATTTAGGTTGGAAGTTTGAGGCTGAACTCTGAGTTTTCTTAGTTACTGGTTTGTTACTAAGAACCGAGACGGTTATCGATATTTTTCGTGATGAAAATTGTTGTTTTAAGTTAACTTTTGTTGTTCATTCTGTTTTTATTTTTGGAATTTGGATCTTGTTGATCTACAAAAGGAGAAGAATCGGGAAAGATGAAGTAAATACCAGTTGATTTCAAATCTAATATGTTGGTTTTGACTTTTAAGTGGTTTGACCATAAGTATAAATGATTTTATTAATATTATTATTATTATTATTGTGTTCATTTTAGCCAAGTTCATTGTAATAAATTTGATCTTTTGTAGTTTGTGAAATGTGATACATTTTAGAAAAAAATTGCATGTAAAAAAAGGTTTTTCTAAACATTGTTACCGTAATAACAACGTTATTGACTTATTGTTAGTTTTTTTTTTTTTGAATTTAAGCGTTTATCAACGAAAGAGGGCTGTGATATTTTTTTAAATTCTACAAATGATCTTGAGTTTGTTAGAAATTAGAATCTATTGATAGTGGTATCACTATTATAACGATACCATGTTTTCAAATGATGACGTGTTTGTTCTGAAAATGAATAAAAATATAATTGAAATGATCTTTTGACTACTTTAAAGCTAAACAAATTAATTGTTTTAAATTGTTGAGATATACTAAAAGAATTAGAATCTCCAATCTCGTCACCACCACCACATTCCAACTTCTTAGAGTAAACAAGTTGGATTGTAATTTTGCCTAACAAAAATAAAATATAATAAAATAAAACTAAACTAAATAAAAATAAAGGTATTTGAGCAATTTTGGTCCCTTTAGGCTTTAATCTACATTTCTTTCTTTTACAGTTTTGTGTAATTGGTTAAGATCATTTTCCAATACGAATTATGATCTCAATCATTCATCCTAACTTTAAATTTCGTAGACGAATTTTGATTAATATTACAAATCATAACTTCAAATGTAATTGTTTAAAACTATAATTCTTTTAATAGATTCCAATTTCACTAAAATATTAGATCAAACCTAATCTCAGGTACATCCATTTTAATATTTGACCAGATAACCTTTTATAAAAACAAAACGCACACATTAGTTGAGTATTATATGACCAAGTCATTATGCAGGCATACCACATAAAACAAGAAACAAAAAAACCGATAACTATGTAAAATTCCGTACACAATCTAACAAAATTTATGTTAATTTCATCATATTATCACTACTAATACAAACTACAAAACAATACTCAATTTTTAAATCTATGGCTTCTACTGACGGTATTGATTCCAGAAACTTCACCACCATACGGACCCGTCGGCTTCCTAATTTCCCGCACCTGTCCTTTCCTCGCAACCTCTTTCTTCTTGTGTTTTAACTGCACACACAGTGAAAAGACGATTTTACCCCCACGGGTGTATATATATATAAATATTGCAATAACTGAATTTGTAACATACCTTGTATTTCTTTCTCGGGTTTTTAAGTTCCTTGTTGCGCTTACGAGTCAATCCTCTATTCTTCTCCATCTGCAGCAATTCCATAACCGTAAATAATGTAAAAATAATGATAAATAAAATAAAATATACACGTTTGGGATAATATAAAAATCAGTAATAATTACCTCATAATTGATCTGTCGTTTTCCTTCTAGATCTGTTTCAGGTGCAGTAAAAGCTGAAGGCGCGGTTCTACAAAACCAAAAATAAATATTTACATTATGATTTGCATAATTTAAAAGAATTGTAATTTAACCACGAAGGAATATAAAAAAAATAATACCTGGAATATTTCTGTGATTTAGCAGCTAATTTGGCATCGCGCTTTAATTTGGTTTGTTTGTAAAGATCAGATTCGGAATCAGTATCACCATCTTCAGTCTCACCATCTTCATCATCATCACCTTCAGGGGTATTATGGTCATTTTCTTGAAAATCATCATCAGAATGAACACCAGCATTTGTCAAAACTCGCATTTCATGCTTTCTTCGTCTTTCTCCAATGTCATCTCGTTTTGGTAAATCATCGTCTCCAGATATAACCTTAAAAACAATAATAACAGTTTTTCAACCACATTCGCACTAAAAAAAATAAAAAAAATATTAAAAATATTTGCTATAATATTCTTACTCTCTGTTTTTTCGACTGGTTTACAACAAGCTGAGATAATTTACTTGAAGATTTATTTTGATTTCCATCAATATCAAACACATCATCATCAAAATCATCACGCGCCTCTAGCTTTCTGCTTGATTAAATTTAACACCAATTAATAAAATTTGGTAAAATCAAAGACAGTTCGAAACAAAGCTAAATGATTTAATTTAATAGATTAAATAAATGAAATGATACCCGTTTAATGGTTTAAGATTCTTCTTAATTCCATTAGTTTTTGTTGCATTTAAGTTAAATAAACCTTTCTGCTTCAATTTCTCCTCTAATGCAGCTCTTACTTTCAACATTTCCACACTTTGCAACCCAATTTGCTCATTTTCACGCTTACGTTTCCCGCCATTATTATGATTCAATGTAGAATCTTTTTTAGGTTCCACACAAGGCTAAAAATAAAAAAATTAAAATAAAAAATTAGATGTTCATAACAAAAAAAGTTAATTACACAGATGGTCATTGACTCCTTGTAGTTTGTACATTCCGTTTTGTAACATGTTTGGGTATTAAAGCTGACTTTCGTTAACGTTTTCTTTTAAGATATTGTAAAATGACCAAAATACCCTTCTCTTTTTTTTTTAAATAGCCAAAGGATATTGTGATCATTTCACCCTAATTGAACATAAAAGTTAACAGAAATTAGCTTTTACACCTAAACTCCTTAAAGTACAAAACTCAAACTTGTTACTTTTTCTTATTAGTACCCAAATTTGTTACTTTAACCAAACTATAGGGACCAACGATGTAATCAACTCTAACGGAAATCAACATAATGCTTTAAATACGTTAAAACTTGCAAGGTATCAATGCACACACACACACACACACACACATATATATATATATATATATATATATAAATACTAACTTCTTGTATTTTAGCAATATCTGAATTATTGGTCAAAGAAATAGAGTCAACTGCTGATATCTCCATTGGAGAAGCCACCATTTTAGCAGCTGTATGGTTTTTAAGAAAATCCTCAACGTCAAATGATAAATTTTCATCGAGTGGTTTCATCTGCCAACGAGAACAATTCAGATTATCAATGGACTTTTAATAGCTAATTAAATAAACAAAAAAAGATAAATTTACTAAACAAACCTTATCTAACAAACTTTTAATCTCCAAAATGCGAGCAAGAACAGGATGATCACGAACTGGATGACCTTCTGATTTGAGAAGAAGATGAAAGGAGATTGCTTGACAATATGACACTAAAAGTTGTTTCTTTAACTCCATATATTGTAC
This sequence comes from Stevia rebaudiana, assembly GCA_009936405.2. Lineage (NCBI taxonomy): Eukaryota > Viridiplantae > Streptophyta > Magnoliopsida > Asterales > Asteraceae > Stevia > Stevia rebaudiana. Next base: position 3,641,096 of record WOUH02000009.1, read on the forward strand.
GCAATTTTTATTTAAAATATTTTCTTCTTTAAGCTACACAAAAATTTTAATTACTTTAAGAAAAAAAGCCGTAAAAATAGGAATAAAAAATGAATAATGAAATAAAATAAGAATTACAAAAAGAATCTTTAGCACACAACATATATTATGTCTACATTAAATATATAACCTACTTTAAAATCAGCTACTATTTTCTGAATAAAATCAGCTAAGAGTACCAAATAAAATATTCAAATTCTATTCTAGCACAAAAAATCTCTGGTTAAAATAAATTGGCATGAGTTAGTCTAGTTATTACTTGATTTCCTGTTATCTATTTATTGTTATTTTAATATATTTAACAGTTTTCCTAATTCTCAGTATAGATAAAGCTTCGATTATTATCTCTAAAACTAAATGCTATAATAATGGTGTAAATAATAGATTTTAGGCATTTAATTTTTTAAGACAGTATATTAATATCAAGCACACCTTGCTTAAAACTGGGTCTACTTTGGTCTCAAGTTGCTCAACAGCTTCATTCAACTCTGACAACAAACCAACTAATTCCGGAGCTGAGCTGTGGAGCAAAAAATAATTTAAATAAATAAAAAATAAAAACAAAATTTTAAACTAAATTATTATTCAAATAAATTATACAAAGGCATTCTATTCTAAATACATACTGACTAAAAATGAGGATATTATAGTTATTCTAATATAAAAACTCACTTGTAAACAATATCCATTTGTTCTTCTTTTGACAAAGCATTTGGATCCTTAATAACTACCTCAGTTTCAGTTTCATCATGGCTTACAGTAGCTTTTGATCGCCCTTTTCCCTTACTCAAATTCTGATAAAAAATGAGCAATTGTTTAATAAAAGCAAAAAATTCGAAAAAAATTTAGTAGATATTATAAAATATTTAAAATATACCTCAAATGTAGGTTCTTCTTCACTATCATCTTCAAGACCATAATCTGCATTTGAATATGATTTTGCTTTTTCGCCTACTATCCTTTTAACCTCTTTTTCTTCTTCTAATTCTTCATCTTCCTCAATCGAATCTCCCAATTGAATCTATAAAAAAACCACATGTTTATTAAGTTATAAAAATTCAAATAATACTAACCTACTTAAATACCATGCTTATAAACATTATCAAAGCAATTTAAAATCACTTTCCTATTTTATTAACCACAATATTACCAATACTAACATAATAACATATAGCAATAAACAATTGTTTTCACAAGGTCTATAAAACCAAATAAAATAAAATACCTTATTCATTTGATAATAATTGTTTTTACTTCTTCCCCATCCAATGCTTTTATTTTCTTCATCTTCGGCGTCATCTTGTGTTTCATCCGCAACCCCACCAATCTTTGCTTTTAGACTTTTTTGTTGCTTCGCAACTATAAAAGTGAGCATGAAAAAAATAAAATTAATAAGTAATTTTATATTCACATATAGTAAGTTAGTAACCTGCTCTAGTAATCAATATAGTTATCAGAAAAAAAAAACTACATGTACACGTAGCCAATAGTAAAATTCAAACATATTTTCCAGGTTTTTATTTCTTTTTTGTGTTTTTATTACAAATACTGTCACTGTTGTTATTCTCTTGTTAGTACAGCTGTGAGCAGTTGCCACATAGTTTCTTGATTTCTTTTTATTGTCATTTCAATTACGTGCTTATTGCAAAAGAAGGAAAAAAAATCTACTTGAAGCATATAGCTTTAACCAAATGAAGCTAGCAACAAGATCATAAAAATAATAGGGAAAAAATAGTTAATTCATCAAAACTTACACAAACATAACTACAATCATTTACAAACATGTAGCATGTAGGGCTTACAACTTTTATAGTCATCCTACTTTTCTTCTATTTGATCTTATTTTTCTTGTTAGGTAGACAAAAACATTACCTCATTGGAGTCCTAAACTACTGAATAATAACACATAAAGTAACTAAAAATTTGAACTTAAAAAATATACAAATAAATTCAATAAATTGATCTTACTTTTTGCAGCAAAACCAGTGTCTTCCTCAGAGTCATCTTCATCTTCATCATCCTCACTGTCATCCTACAAAAGTACAAATCAAAATACAAAATGCATATCAAACTTGATAGCCATTACATACAACAAACTGCATATTCCTTTGTGTATACAATGCAACACCAAATTCATAATCTTTTTTTTAGAATGACAGAAAGCATTCGAAACATGCTGAAACTAAGCATTCAATCACGCACTTGACACCTAAAACGATAAACAACAGAAAAATCATTTACAAAACCTCAATTTCAAAAACATGTTGCTCGTTATCTTCATCGGAATCCCCAGCATCATCATCTAAATCCAACGGAACAATATCTCTCTGCTTATGAACTGAAACAAAAGTAGAATGATGAAATTTTATCAATCAGTCACAAACAGATAAACAAAGCGAAAGACTTTCATCAAACGAAACTCAACAAATGCAATAGATTGATTGATGAACTTACAAACATCAATTTCGTCGTCCATATCAGAATCGGACAAAGCAGTAAGTGATTTTTGAGGGGTTTTGTGGTTGCTCTTTCGACCTTTTGATCCTTTCGCCATTATTATTCGATTAAAGTTCGAACAAACGAAGGGGGCGCCGACAGAGTATGGGGTTTCTGGTTTCTTATGCTCGAATGAAAACCATCTTCAAGGGTTTATGCTTGCGTTTATTATGTTAAGTTCGTGAAAATAATCACCCCTTCATTGTTAAGGTCTTACGTTTTCTAGACTTGTATACTTTATTTTGCAAAATACCCCCTCGAACTTTTCACGTAAAATATACAAGATCCAGACGGGTTTCAAACAAATATTTTTTTGTTTTTTTGTTGTAATAACAACACGCACAAAACATTATGATCTTAAACAAAATCAACTTCTTTTGTATATTCAATTTCTGAACCTACAAAAGATAACCTCCAACTTCTATCTATAATAATATAAACCTACAAAAATTATATAACACATCCCTATATATATTCATTTATTATCGCACCTTCTTCTTAAAACCTCTCATTTCGCTGTATTTTTTTAACTTTACAAATAGATCTAAACCAAAACTCCAACAAAATTTAACCTCAACCAATTAAACCAATTTAGCCCCACCAATACCAACAGTTTAACATCAACCAATTCATACCAAACCAATTCCAATACAATCAAAACTGTCCAACGTTTTTTTACCCGATACGCATTCAACTGGGGTCATTCACCCAATTGCTTAACTTTTCGGATTTTATGGGTAATTGTCCCTTATGTACCCGAATCTCAAGGCTTTGAAGAGACCATCCCCGAAACTCAACCCGGCCCTCAACCAAAGGCTGAAGATAAGGGGAAAACCCCACAAAACACACAAGAAAAAACAAACTCCAACAAGCACAAGTGTGGATACTACTCGAAGCCGGAGTGAAAGATGGACGACCGGTGAGGAACTTGAGTTGGCTACTAGTTGGGCGATTTGTTCCTAGGACAAAAATTAGGGTAAAGGAAACACAAGCTTGCGTGGAGTTTTCCCATTGTCTCGAGCCTCCGTTTGAGTCTCAGGGATGATTTCTTCAAAGCCTTGAGATTTGGGTACATTAAAGGGGCTATTACCAGCAAAATCGGAAAACCCAAGCATTTGAGTAAATGACAGCGGTTGAATGTTTAGCGGTTCAGAAAAAGGCTGTACGGTTTTGATTGTATTGGAATTGGTTTGGGATGAATCGGTTGTTAATACTTTGGTATTGGTTCGGGTTGAATTAGTTGTGTTCGTTGCCTCGTTAGGGTTAAATTGGTTGAGGTTAAATTGGTTGGAGTTTTGGTTGTGATCCATTTGAAAGGTTTAAAAATATAGAGAAATGAGAGGTTTTGGAGAAGAAGTTGTGATGAAAATTGAGTAAAGGGATTAATATAAAGAAAGAAATTTGTTTTTTTTTACAAGAGCAACGGTAATACGACCAAAATGGGACCCACCTCAACGTTGAAAAGCCATCCCACGCCCGGCATCCCCTCCACGCAGAAATCACCCACGCCCCCATTCACCCTATCTCAACACGGTGTTCTAGGCGTGAGTGGGGTGTCACGTCGTTCCTCACGTCCCTGTTCTTAATCATTACATATAATCTTATAATAATGTATTATGGTTGGAGTTGATAATTTATTTACCTACGATAAGTGCATATGCTATAAAAATATGATAACTAAACACATCAATTGCATATGTTATAAAAATATGATAACTAAACACATTAACATAAACCAATATGCATCAATGCACGAAGGAAATAGATGTATTAATGTTCATTTCCAATATTTTTACTTGTGCATACCTCCTCTAGTTACCATACTTCAAAATTGTTATATGTATACTATGCTTATGATGCATTATCAATAGAATTCATGTACAAATGAGCAAGAATTGTGCATACTGAATGCACTAAGTGTGTCTCTAAAGTTGTTTATGAACGTTAATGAAGGTTAAAAATGAGTCTGCATTAAATAATTAAGAAGTAGTATAATGTAAAAGATACAGAATCATTTAAAGTCAGAAGTAGTATAATGTAAAGGATTAATAAAATGCACACAAGCACTGCTTCTCAAGTCCACAAGAGAAGAAACCTCTGTAAGATCCACACAAGTGTGCTTCCCTCTTATCCATTCAAAGACCAAAGTATCTGTGAGTTTAAGTGTTGATCTTCCTTCCAATGGGTCACTAATTAATAGATTTCTTTTAACATTTGCCCCATGTTGGATTTCGTTAAGTAGTGGTTCTTACACCAATTTCAGAAAAAAAAATTTAATTAATGTCATTTGGTTTTCTTAAAAGATATATTTTGTCATGTTGAATATACAAAAATAACAATCAGTTGTTGTAATTTTCATTAATTAAGATAAAAACAGTTATTATTTTTTTTGAAAGGTTACACATTTGTCATTTTAATTCGTAAACAAACTAACGTAAAGATGTTTAATTTTTAAATCATTTAAGTTTTGCTTTCACCGTTCTATACAAATCTTAATTAGGCTAATTTTTTGCGTGTTTTTTTGGCGGTAATGATTAACAAATAGATAAGAGTTGAGAACACGCAATAGATTTTATTAAGAAACCATGAGATAACAAACACCAAACTAACATCACACATTCACACGCTTAAATAGCTAATATTACACACATACTGTAAACCTGTTGACTGATACAACGTTGAAATAGTCAAGTATGGCTCAATCTTGATCGAGGTCTTATTCAATGATGAGAATGCCATAATCATCAATACTAAAAAAACAACCAAGGACTTCCTGATCCGTTCATCATAACGAATCACTATACTCAAACACTCATAGGGTGAACGAAGCAAGACCTAATATTATCCTTAAATTCTTCTCCAACATGTGTGAAAGTATCTTTATATTTATATAGTGTATCTATTACGCGAGCCAAGTTGATAACATTCATCATAAGCCGTAGAGGAACCTCTTTGCATACAAGTGTTTCTCGGTTCATTACTTTCCATGCATCTTCTACTTCTTGTTTTAATAACTTATAGACTTCCTCCTCCACGCCATCATGTTGCTTTATGTCACACCCCCTCCCGAACGTACGGACGGTCAACGGTCAGCGGTTTGCGAAAGCGACTTTAGTTCGGGGGTGTGATCGAAGACCGGGTCAAAGCACAACGTACAATAAGAGAAATACATGCCTTAAA
>WOUH02000009.1:3653517-3684269 GCA_009936405.2 Stevia rebaudiana
TGTTTAGGCGGAAACTAAACAAACACGCAATATTAAGAACACGAACACGAATAAAGATGAAGAATGATTTACTATTCTCTAATTGCACTCAACCTCTAAGGATTGACTGGTACAATTGATGTTCAAGAACAAAAGCAAAATCTAACAAAGAAAATATGAATGGCTAGTTTAACCTAAACTAATAACACGGTTTATATACCCACCGTTTACATGCAAAGCCCACGAACAAATATTAATAAACTAAAGCCTTCGAGAGCCCACAGTATCATCGAGACCATCTCCGGAACCATTACCACCGAGAGGAACCATCGTGAAGATACAAAGTGATCGAGACCATCACCGAGACCACCATATCCGAGAGGATCACCGTCGAGACCTTTATATTCATCGTGAGGAATGCCAACGAGAAGGCCATATCAACCGAGAGGAGTAACGGGAAGTACAACAATTATATATGACCCAACAATAACATATCATTTTGAACTTCCAAATATATATATCAACTCCTATTATAAACGAGACCAGCCCAAATTTTAGTTTATTTTAGAAAAAAGAATCCAATTTTAATTTGGCCCGGTCCCCTATAATTTGGTATATTAATTCGGGACGAGGGTTACACTAATAGGTCCATCACACTCAAAACAAATCAAACATGCTTATTTTTTAACTCATTTTTACTTAACAGTATTTTGTTTTTAGTTTTCAATTTCACAAGTCCTCGTTTGGAATAATTTGTTTCTTTCTGGACCATGGATTTCCTTTGGTGGGTAAAGGTTAGGTTTGAAAATAAGAAAATAACATGAATATTCAAAAGGCTTGTTTAACATCCGTCCTATAATATAAATATAATTTAGGGACACTTTTCACCATATTCTAACCCATAATTTCTTTTGGTTTCCGGCAACTCTCTCCTAATTAATATATCATATTTAATTTTTAATTATGGAAATGATAAGTATATATTCGTCAAATATATGAATTTATTATTATGTTTTTAAATATACTAATTTTTTTATTTTAAACCCATAGTCTTATTATCTAAAGATCAAGTTTTAACTATAATCATTAAAATATTAAGCAAGTGAAAGAATAATGATACAAACTATTTTTTATGACCAATTTTATAAAAATATTAAAAATATGTAATATGGTTGGATAGTTTGATTACTAAAAGATAATATATAAAATAATTTACAAATGCACACTTGAAAAACATATATACTTTAAAATTCACTATATCATGTGTTAACATATTAAATTGCATACATAATCTTTTTAAAGACATCTTTTTTTTATTACGTATGTATGCAACATTATATTTATTCAATCACGTGTCTACTACACGAGATCCTAATCTAGTTTTTATTGAAACAATAAATAAACCATTGAAGACATTAGCATGGCATTAGACGAAAATGAGACAATGAAATAATTCATTTCTAATGTGTAGTACGATCAACATGATAAAAGAAATTTAAAAGTCTCTTTCAAGAAATATTTGTAAATTAAATCTTATATGTGGATGGCTTTACCAAGTCAGATCCGATTAAGCAAAGTATCATCCAAATCACCTCAGATTCAATGAACATCTCAACCTAGAAGTAGAATAAGATATCGGTCAAATGCCATTTTGTGACTCATTCTCACAGCGAACGATAATCAGTGTGTGCTTTGATGACGTCACAACCATCTAAGCAACCTTCACCCAATCTTGTTTCTGTGATAGGTTCTCAATTTATAGTTCCACATCCACTTGAAGTTATATTTGTTACAAATTCAAGCGGAGATCATTTAATCACTGATGTTAATCATAAAATCATATTTAAAGTGACACAACGCAACACAAGCAACCACGAACAACACCTTCTACTTGATGCAGATAACATACCCATAGTTATGATCCGCAATAAGGCATATTCTCGATCTACTTTTACTCCTAATTATTTCATCTTTATTGTTTACTGTGAATTATTGATGTTATATTTAACATAATATAGATGTTTAGTGTACATAATCGATGGAAAGCATATAAGGGTGATAGTAATGATAATTCAAAAATCATTTTTAGCACTAAAACACCAAAAATCACACAGTCGAATACCAACGTTCATGTGTTCTTGGCGAATAAAAAAGATGGTAAAGATTCTAGTGATTTCAAGATCATAGGAAGCTGGCCAAACAGAAGTTGCACTATTTATATGGGAGATTCTACAACAATAGTAGCACAGGTAATTTTTTTTTATTTAACAATCTTTTGTAGCAATATATATAATATCTATCATGAGAAAACTCTTAAATTTAAAGAAAACTAGTTTCATTCAATCGAATTTTTTATACAGAAAACTAAAAAATATCTATTTGATCAAACTTTAACCCCAAAATATATATTTGACTTTTTAAAACCAAAATGTTCATCCCAGGTTAGGCGTCAGCGGCTGTACACGACTCCCAAATATACGAAACCCATTCACGATTCCCGAACAAGCACCGCTTTTAAAGTTATGGGCAGACGCCCGTATATTAACGAGCGGACACCCGTTCACGATTCCTGAATAGGCGTCGCCCGTATTTTTGCAGGTTGCCGCCATTAATGATTACCAAACAGGCGTAGCCCGTATATTTACTACGGCGACGCCTGTAAAAGACACGTGACAACTTTGTATTGGTTTTAATCAAATGCAGGAGTTGACGCCTGTAAATATACTGGCGCTGACGCCTCTATTGGAATGAACATTTTGGGGTTCAAAAAGTTAAAAAGAAATTTTGAAGTAAAAATTTGGTCAAATAGACATTTTAGGATTTTTTTTTTTATTTATTTATAATTTTTTTACTTTTAATTATAAGGTTTTGAAGAAAACCTAGAATAATAGTACAATCAATTCTTTTATTAATTTTATTGTACATGATTGTAATTAAAGGGTATAAATATAATAACAAAACTTTTATATATGTAGCTAGCATATTTACTCATATGTAACTTACAAAGTTACATACGTAACTCATAATATAAATGTAATTCACTCAAAATATACATGTACTTCACAAAGTTGAGTACACGTAACGCATACAATGTATATATATGCAATAACATGAGTTATATTTTTTTAATTTTTGTTTGTGATTGCTAACCTTGTAATAAAAAGAAACCAAAAAAATGAAAAAACTGTAATTGGTTTGTATCTTTTGTCAAATAAAATTTCTCCTTGAAACCTCCTCATATAAAATATGTCATCAAGTCATAACCACAAACTAGACCTATTGAATAGAGTTGTTCTTAATTGCAGACGCATAAGATGGAAGTGGAACCCTCGGAGAATGTTAAGGACAAATTTATGGTGAAAACTTATCCGTTTGTGGATTATGCGTTCGTGGTCTCACTTATAGTGATCGTTGAAGCTATGAAAGGCTCTTATACAAAAAACGACAATGTTGACCAGGTTATGGCTATTGCAGATGTGGGTGAATCTGTTGGAGACATGGCCAATGTTTTTGCTTCAATGCTTACCTAGTTGTTTCTATGCACAGTTTTAGAAAATCTTGTGTAAGATCTTATGAAATAATCACAGGATAACGAATTTCAATATCTACATGATATTAATTGTGATAATTTTTGAAGGTTTAGATATAGCGATAAAGCCTATAGTTTAAGATTTAAGAACCAAAAGGTTGATATGCCAATTTCAAAAATTAAACAAACAATTCAATAATTCATAAGTCATAACCGTGAATAATAACCGAGTTGCAAAAAGGGTTTTCATTGAATCCAGTTTGGGTCACTAATCCACTTTCAAGATTTATGTCACTAATTCACTTTTTGGTAAGTTTCTATTGCTTTTAAAAATACCATAATGTTTCAGGTTAGAATTTTTTTTATGATTCATGCGCATTTTAAAATCTGAAGTTTTCATTCCTTTCTATTCATATTGAAATCACCTACTCGAAAAACTTTCACCATTCATTTTCGTGAAATTACTACCATAACATTGCCCACATCACCATAAAGTTGCACTTTTAGTATGTCATACTTACCCAATTAATTACTTTTATGACTTTTACTTTTATACCAATAATTTATCTAACAATTTTCATTTTAAAAATCCCCTCTAAAAATTATAATTGCATATATTTTTCACTAAAAAATTCCCTCTAAACAAATCCGATCAAAATTTTGAATAACTTAAAATTAGGGCTGGAATAATCCCACTTTCCCCTTCATCGCCCCCTACACCACCCAGGTCGAATTTTCCTTCTCCCACGCCACACTCAATCGGCCTCTTCACCACCATTCGTCGCACCACCTTTCAGTCGGTCGACAGAAACCACTTCTCAGTAGACGGAAACCACCTGTCGACGGAAACCACCTCTCAATCGGTCGCCCTGCACCATCGGTCGTCAACAACCACCGGCCTGCACCTATCGATAATCACTTGGAATCCCTTCATATCTTCTATCTGTTAAGGTAAGAACTATATATTTTTTTCTGGTTAATTTGGAAGGAAACGTGAAATCATTTGAGTTTGATGTTATTTTTTTTTGTTTTTCTGTTCTTGAATTTGTTGTTGTAGTTCTTCAATAACGCATCAGAAGTTAATCTGCAGTCCCATCTAAAGTGCCTCTGCAATCCGATTTCTTCAATTTAAGGTTTTCCTCATATTTACTCTTTTAAATATTTTGATTTTGTTTAGTACTTTAGTATAATTGAAAGTGGTGCTTATGTAAAAAAGCTTTTTAATTCAGTGTTTATTCATAGATTACAGTTACATAGGTTGATTAAAGGTCAAAATTGCTCTTGGTGTATGAAATTTCACTGCTATATGACTAACATAGTTACCACATTGTTTAATTACAAAAGTGTATATGTTATTATTATCCAATTGTTGTTACCTGTATGGAGATGATAACCATCTTTAACATGGCTTGAGCAATAAATCATAAAACCAAATATAATGTTTGTTACCTGTAGAACTATAATGTTTATTGAAAATCAAAGCTTTTAGCAATATTATTCCAGGCATCTCTTTTTTAACTTTTAAAAGTCTTCTATTTTTTCAAATGCATATAATATGTAACAGTTTTGAAAGATAAATTGATTATTTAATGTTTTAATTTAATCAAGAGAGACCTAACATTTAGGAGTTTAAACCCTTACAATCCAGAGCAAGAAATCACAACTGGGGCTAATTTGGCTGATGACCCATTGTAATGGCATCACAATTTGGCTAATTTGGCTGGTGAACCTTAATATAGTTTCTTTTTCATAATTCTGTATCATGTGTTAGATATTGATTTTTTTATATACTATATATGTGTAAGTATTCTATATGGGATACTTAAATTTTTGTATGAATAGGCGGTATGAGCATGCACAAGAAGCTAAATATCATTACAGTAGACTCTAATGCAGCTGTTAAAGACCATGTTGCATCTGAAACTCAAGGTCTTAATACTAGTGACATGCAATGTGGTCTATCAAATTCTCAAGAGTTTCAGTCTATGAATGAACAAGGTATTATTTTTTAAATTAATACTGATTAAAAATACCGAAAGATGCTTTTTATCATTCTTTAATCTATATTAGTAATTAGTATGATATGATATCAAATGATTTTGTGGACATGCTCTATAACATATTTATAGTAGACAGTAGAGATAAATTTAAATTGTTATTTTGAGCATTATGCTTAACCATATTTTTTAAAGAACTTGTTACTTGTTGGTTCAGTCTAGAATTTCAGGTAACAATATCAGTATTACTATTGATTTTGTCTAGTGATTATAATAACTAGTATTTATATTGCGTGTGTTTATTATTTTAAATTTATCTAATTGTTTTGTGTTTAGACTTTACTAAAAGCTATTGCAAGTGACTCTACAAGCACACTTGGAGATCCGGATGATTTTACTAAAGATGACTATTCAAAAGTTAGAGGCCTAGAGAAAAGAGGGTATGTTCGATTAGTTGGAAGGATGCCGGCTACAAAAGATAATGTTGATTCTTAGAGTAATTCAAAATTTACTCAACTAGAGAGAGTGCTGTCAATGTTATGATGAACATTATCCAAGAACATATCCCCAATGCAAACCTGTCTAAAGTTCTTAGTGATATGACCACACACGTACGTACATAATATTTATTTCTTATGATTACGTAAAAGTTTTCTTGGCTTATTGTCTTTTTACGTAAAAGTGGTCAGGTCAGACACGATTACAGGTTAAATTGCAACTGATTACCCAAAACTGAAATACCTTAAGAACTACTACGTGAACTGCATTTGAATTGTTGTTTTAGTGATGTTATTTTATTATATACAATTTTCCGAGCAATTAAGTTTATTATTTTTAGATATTTAAAACTTAATTAATAAAAAGGTTATAACAGATTGAATCCAAAATTGCTATTTGTGAAGTGCAATGCTTCATCAGAATGTATGTATTCCTATATCTTTGACATTTATAAGTTTTAATTTTTTTTATATTCCTATATCTTTAAATTATATATGATACCTGTTGTTATTGAATCTGGTTGGCCAAACGATACATCGGTTCCACCAGACCAGTGAAAAAGCCTTGCATATGAAAAAATGTGAATGTTGATATCATGATCATATTAAAATACTTACTCATCATTACTACTTTGTATTAACATTTATTTTCATTTCTACTTTTTAGGTCCCTCGCATTAGTTTTTCAGCCCCTACCAAATCTTTATCTAACAACGAATCATCTTCAAGAAACCACGATGATGAATATAGAGTTGACAGAATGTGAAGCCTTAGTGAAATATAGATAACAAGGTTCATGGATTGCTTGAAATAAAGTGCAAACCCCGAAAGATCGTTTTGGCTTCTTTGTTAACATTTAAAATATGTTTGAAACTTGTTATGCATATGTTTGCTAACATTTGGAATATCTTCTGGATTGAAACTATTATTAAAGTTATTATATTATAACTTATAGTGTTTTCATTTTTTTTTTAATTAATGTTGTAATGAAAGTCCCACAAAAAGCCTTTTATATTTATGACATAAAAATGTGCCACAAGATTTGTATACATATATTGTAGTTAATACTATGGCAGAAATAAAAGTGCCACTAAGGACCTTTTCACGAATGAGTGGCACACCAAAAAAGTGTCACTGTAAGGATTTAGTGGCACTGCTTATAGTGGCATTTTTTTTTGTGTGCCACGCTTTCCTATAAGGGCTTTCAGTGGCACTTTTCTAGTATTTTATGGCACTTTTTGTGTATCACTGAATGACATTTTATTTGTAGTGAATATTAAAAAGAAAAAAAATTGCGTAAATTATTTTAATAATACATATTTGCAGTATGATTATAATTTATAAATTATACATTTTTAAATTTATATCTGCGTTTTCTGATTCATTCATTTTTTTCTTTATTCTTTCATTTATTTATATAACTGCATATATGCAGTATACATACTACAGTCATACTACACATATACAATATGATGATAATTCATACATTTTAATACTTTGAACTACTTTACGCATTTCTTATAAGTCTTCTTTTTTTTTTTTATGTATATATGTATATTATAAGTAACCGTTAAAAACAAATTATACTACAAGTAATGTACATAGTCGTAATATACTGCAACTTACGAGGAAATTTTTTTATTTTTTTAATAAGCTTCATTATACCCGTTTGAAAGATGATAAATTTGTGATTTAATGGTGTAAACCATTTAAAAAAATAATAACGTATAAAGAATAATAAATATCTGAAGTTCAATTATATATGGTTTTTGATTCTCGTAAAAAAATAGTTTTTTCATTAACCAGCACTTAAAATATATATCTAACTTTAATAAAGTATTTAAATAGATGTGAAATGTCAACCTCATATATATCCTTTTATATATATATTTTTTGAATTTATTCTTTTTAACTATAATTCTGAATTTAAATAAATTTTAAAAGCATTCGAATCAAGTATGCATTGAATTTTCCTTAACTAGATAAATATCAAATTTTAATTTTAAACTTTAATTAATAAATTATTAACAAAATTTAAAAGATTTCTAATTTAAATAAGTTATAATTTAGATCTAATAAAACATTTCAAAAAATATCACGTGACATTTTCTTATTATTTTTAAGAGTTTTTAATTATTTAAATTAATTAGATTAATATATTGATTTTTTTATACTTTTTATATTATCTTAAATTATAAAATAGATTAGAATTTGTGATTATATAATTAAGTATTTATCTTATATATTTAAAAGACTAAACTACATTTTTACCCGTTAAGTTTGCAATACATAACAGTTTCAGTCTATTAGTTAACAGAAACGGTCTCTAACGTTTTAAGTCTTATCAATTTTCATCCATAACGTTTCAAGTCTTAAAGTTTTTCATCTATAATGTTTCAACTCTTAACAGTTTTTGTCCCTAACATTTCATGTCTTAACAGTTTTCGTCCATAACATTTCATGTCTTAACAATTTTCGTCCCTAGTGTTTCAGGTTTTAACAGTTTTCATACATAACGTTTCAAGTTTTAAAAGTTTTATGTTAAAGGTTTAATGGAGAAAATTGTTAAGAGTTGAAACGTTATAGACGAACACTATTAAGGGTGGACTAAAACTATTTAAGTCTTTGAAATCTTAGAGAGAAAAACCACACTTACTCTATTTAAATTTTAAATTTGACGCTTCTTTAAGTTGTATAATTATCAATTAAATGTAAGAAATTTATATTTAAAAAGTTTTAATGAATAATTTTAAAATCTCAAAGCATAATTTATAGTCATAAAAGTGACAAACATTTATTTTTTTGAGTGTTCACAACATAGTAATTTAATATAGATATATGTAGTGACCCATTGATAAAGTTTTAAGTGTTTATTATATAAATCCGTGTAATACATGTGTTGGGTTTAATTCTCGAATACGGGCCCTATCACAAGTTGGTGATATGGACCGACCCATGTAACTCTTAAAACAAGTGAGTTTTAGGTTTAAGGGGTAACTAAGGTTAGATAACTTGTTCACCAAGTTGGGTGTCTTTATAAATATGTTTACTGAGTTAGGATTATTCATATGAGAGAACACAAATTGTAATTAAGATTTTGAGTAAGTTTTTCCTTAGTTTCAATAATATTTAAGAGTTATCCAAATCACGTGTGTTCTTGTTCATCGATCATATGCCTTTAACACGAGTTTTAACTTTTAAGCTATATATGATAAATTAAAATTATCTTTTCGTAATAAAGTGTATATTTTAAATATTGGTTGGCGGTCACTTTTTATATCAAAGAGATCACATATGCAGCATGCTAATTTACGAATCATGTATTCATGTGTATTTACGCATTACCCAGTGGTCTTTTTGGGTCAAGTAGTATACATCAGATTTTGGGTCCACAGATTTTAGTTGGGCTTTACGACAATTTGAATTTTTACCCAGTGGTCTTTTTGGGTCAAGAAGCATACATCAGATTTTGGGTCCACGGATTTTAGTTGGGCTTTACGACAATTTGAATTTTTACAAGTTTGGATTACACCAACGTTTATATTTAAAAATGCTTATTTTGTTTCTTAACTTGCTTTTTTATTTGGACCGCTAAAATTACCATCAACTAATTGGTTGGGGGATACACCACTTTAAGCCAACTATTACTCAATTACTTCTTGATAATCTTATATCTAGGATTTTTGTAGTACAATGGGGGGGCATCCTTGTGCTTTGGCTAATTAATGCTTGTGTGAGGGGACACATATATGTAAGCATGGCCGGTTGAAGAGATGCG
This sequence comes from Stevia rebaudiana, assembly GCA_009936405.2. Lineage (NCBI taxonomy): Eukaryota > Viridiplantae > Streptophyta > Magnoliopsida > Asterales > Asteraceae > Stevia > Stevia rebaudiana. Next base: position 3,663,298 of record WOUH02000009.1, read on the forward strand.
ACGTGTCTGACCAGCCCCTAGTCACGATCAAGCCTGTTACCAAGAACAATCGACCATATCAGCCCAGAAACTAACCAACCACACTAACTTGATTTTTTTTTTTTTGTAAAAAATATGAATAGAATCTAAAACCCAATGATATAGTGAATAATATTGTAATGACTTTCTAATGTTTCGAAGGAATCATACATCAGTTTTAAATATGCAAACAAAATAAACTAAACATGGTAAATGACTAAAAATAGGAAATAGAACGTTCTTGAGATTGTGAGGCAATCATGCACAATATTTTACCAAAATTCTTTACTCCCCCTCAAGTGAAGCAAGTAAAATTTTCATGCCCAACTTGACAAGAAAATATTGAAGTTGCCGAGCTCAGCCTTTTGTGAAAAGATCCACAATCTGCATTTTGGTGTCAAAATACATAGGCTTGATTACTTGAGATTCTACTCTTTCTCGAACAAATTAACAATCCATTTAAACATGTTTGGTTCGTTCGTGATAAACAGAATTGTTGCAATGTGACGGTATTGTTTAATTTGAGTTTTACATATGTTGATTTGTTCTTACAGTTTTGGTTAATTGATTATAGATTCATTTGAATCTGTATTTATGATTTTCTTGTGTCCATTTTACAACTAGTTTAATTTTCAATTCCTTTAATGTCAACACTCCCTATTGATGGACTTAGGATAGTGTAGCCCGAATGTAGTTGAGGTACGTGATTCACCATCTCTACTTTGTTTTACATTTCAAAGAACATAATAGTTTCAAAATTAACATGCCAAATTGCCAACTATGAATAATAAATAATATATTCGTTCAAATCTCTATTTACTAAACTTAAACAAAACCTAACATACATCTAAAACTCGCAAGACCCCTTACCATGAAAATACATTTTCAACCCGTGTTTTAATCCGTTCCATACTTGATTTGATCCGGACCAAACAAAAATTCTTCTAATACAATCTTTCTATATACACAATCAAACCGCTATCAATCATAACCATGAACCCTAAAATTCAAACCCAAAACATCAAGATAAATCTTTCTTAAGGGCATTTTTAACCCCATTTTCCTCAACGTAATGCTCCACACTTTTAACCATATCAAACTCTAAAACTAATTTGAAGACGTGATAGATAGGGTTGTGGCCGTTGATGTTCTTGGAGATGACGATGTAGTTGTTTGCCTTAACACAACCGTAGGCAATATATTCGACTTCCTCCTTTCGGTTTCCTTAATTATTTCGGTTGCAAAAAGCTCTAACTTATCAAGATTGGTTTTGTTACACTTCTTCCCTTGGAACAACACCGACTCAACGTTCTTTTGTCTCAACATTTGTTCGGCCAATTTAAGCATATTTATTTCTTTCTCGGAATCTACGAAACCTTTGTTACCTTGAATACGACCGTAATTACTAGTTCGAGATTGCCCAAATGCCATTGATATCGCTTGATCAACCTATAGATAGACATTACAAAACAAATAATTAGAAAATTATCTTTATTTAGGGATACATTAGGTCCTTTACTGTTTTCATTGTCATTTAATTTTGTAGCTTCTATTATATTAATGTGGCAATAAACCCCCTACCGACGGTACCGACAATAGTTGTCGGGTCCCATTATGGTCGTTGCAATAATTACTGTGTCACCTAAAATATTTTTAAAAAATTGATTTTTGTCCACTAAATTTGCAATATTTAATTCGTTATTAAATATTTATACAATCTACACTTCTAGATATTTATATAAATTCTTCTTTTAACTTTAAGTCTTTAAGTTTTAACCTCATAAAATGCATGAATTATCTGTGAACAATAATTTTAGTATGCAAAGTTTTTCTGTTATTTATAATGTATTTAATTTAATAAAATAATTGTTTACCGTGTCCGAAACTGTTTCTCCGACGATCTTCAACATCGCCGCTCGCGACGGCGTTTGATTTCCGGCGACGGCACAACACGGTTCTCCGTTACCTAACGACACTACAATCAAGTCATCAACGGTGTTACAAAACGGGAACTCTTGTTTATTGTTGAGGACGTGAGTGATCGCCATAGCTGTCGGATTATTCATCGCGAGCTCACCGGTGACGGCGGAGATCTTCGTTCTCCGGTCCACCGACACCGTCTCGACGGACCCACTAACCGCCGTCGTGGCGGCACATACATCACTCATTCTGAAATCACATCCTTCCATTTCCACAGCATCAGCACGAGAAAACACAAATGGTGAACCGGTGGTGAGGTCATAACAAGGGATCAAAACCGCTTTTACAGTATCTTTCAACGATAAATCACCAAATGCTCGCCGGAAAACCTTCCCACTCTTCGCCGGAGAACCAAAAACCCGCCGGAAAACACCTTGTTTAGACACACGTGAGAGTTTGTGTCCATTTTCCACCACAAATTGAAGCGCATCGTTAGCGGTAAACAACGGTTCACCATCTTTCCCTCGTGTAAACAGCATCGCCGCCAATACACCACCGACACCCGACCCGGAAACCACATCGAAGAAATCCGAAATGCGGGCATCTGGGATTCCGGAATGACGACGGAGAGACGACTCAAGATGCACAATTGAGGTTGCAGCCAACACCCCATTGGTGGCACCACTACCGTCAATTGAAAGAACCCTTACTTTTCCGGTGACATGTCTGCCGGACTTCAGTTCTTCCATCGGAACTGAAACTTGATCTTTGACAGGCGAAGGAATTGGATTATCGTAACCAAACAAGAATTTGTTTTCAAGAATGGAGAAGATTTCAGAGGTGAGTTTGTCCATGTGGGAATTGGAATCGATCATGGAGATTGGTGCTGCCATTGGAGGTTGAAATTGAGTGGTGATTGAGATTGGGGATGAGTGAAGAAGAAGAGGGGTGATTGGGGGGTTATATAGAAAGGATGGTACGGATTTGAAAGGTGTTCGTGCGTGTGTGTAAGGAAGAAGAAGACGACAAAATAGAGTCGTTGACGGATTAAATTTGTAAAATAAGGGCGGGTGGAAAACGATTAATCGGTTACCGCCGTTGTGTTTCAAACAGTGGACTTTTACTTTCTTTTCTTAAAAAGAAAAAGGCAGTTAATATTAATAATAAGATTAGTTAATTTAGGGTTACATATATGGGTACTTTTAAGTCATTAAAATTTGAATTCACTTGTTCTATATACAAGTTTTACTTTCTTCACAAAAAGAAAAAGGGTTATATTATTTTTTATTAAGATTATCCCAAGTAGATTCGATAGTTAAAATGTCTGCATATTTTTTTATAAGTATAGGGTTCAAATCTTGTTACAAATTTTGAAGTAGATTTAATAAATTGTTAGATATGATTTCAAGATCACAATTTAAGGTTCAAGATTTACTTGGGGGTTCAAGGTCGTGTGTAGCTTTGAGAGATTAAGTTGTAGTGGTTTATAAACCTATTGGGTAAATAAGATGGCAAGTGTGTGTGGCTTGTAATTTGTAAAGATTAAAAGGGATGTTAAAAGATGCTTTTATAAGTTTGAAATAGCATCTTATTGCATTATACTAAAGCGGATTTTTGCTAACATAGGTTGTTATGTATGCATTACAAGGCATTTTGGTCATTTGCAAGGGTAATCAGTCATTTGCAGACTTTTACTAATATAACTACAAGGCATTTTGGTCATTCGCAGCCATTAAGATTGGTTTGCAAGCCCTTTTAGTCATTTACAGTCATTTGGGTCGTTTAACTCATTTATAAATGGGTAGAAATCCATTCGAGTCATTTAATCTGTTTAGAAATTGGTGAGAACCTATGTGAGCCATTGGACCCGTTAAAAACAAGTGAGAATCCATGTGGATCATTTGACCATATTAAAAAATGGGTGGGATATCGTTTGGGTTAGAGGTAATTTGGTATATTTGAATGTTGAAAACTGGGTACCTAGGGACGAAAACGCATATACACTACGTAGTATAGTTATTAACCATTTCCTTCGACCTAACTCTAACTGATATTTGGCCCGAGGTAGAAATGAGACGGAAATTGAAACGTTGGGGGACAATAATAACATATTTGAAATTTTTTGGACGATAGTTGAAATATTTTAAAAATATAATGCTTGTTACACTTTACTTAAATAAATAGCTACAAAGCTACAATTCCTACACTTTATACGAAAAAACTCCTTATATTTTATACCTTTTATCTTCATGGAATTAATATACATGCATGCTACAAAATATAAGTAATTCTTAGGATTATTTCCGATTTAACGTAGAGTAAAGAAAAAGTTTAAGAAAGTCTATAAAAAAATCTTTTTTTTCCTACCGGATAAGATAAGTCAAAGCAACAGACAAACACACGATAATCTCAAATCTGCCCAAACTATTATGCAAGTGTGAGGTGAGTAACCAATTCGATTAATTTTTTTAATTTTTGCTAAAAGACTGAAGGAGTATTCTTCACTGCTCTATTTTCTACATCAGAACCCTCTAAATCAGACGATTTATCTTTGATAATACTCCTTTTAGTTTCTGTCATACTATTATTAATATATTAAAAAACCAAAATACTAGAAGAATAAAACTCCTATAATACCTGATTAGAAGATAAATTTTCAACTAAGAGATCATAAGCAAGTTTCTTACATGTAAATCTTTAAAATCAAACTAGAAGATAACGATCATCTTAAATATTCACATTAATAGAAAATATAGTTACTAGCTCTCATTAATATAAAATTCAGTTGATCTAGAGTTCAAAAACGGACACAAACCTCTTAGCTAATTCTATGATCTATCCATGGAAATGTTTGTCATCACACTCATACATTAAATCATATATATCGATGCTGTCAATCACATTTAAACTAACAAAAATAGATTACTGATCGAAGCTTAAATATATATATGTGTGTTTAAATTAAAATAAATTGTTTGAAATATATAAGAGTCAAAAGAATAACTTATACAAAAGCATCACTTTCAAAAGGTAATGAACCTAGCTAATGAAACTTGTGTAAAGTTTGTTAATAGTTAATACTTGCTTGTTATACGGTGGAGAAATTAAGAATAGAATATGCCCCACCAAACGTGTTGAGTTGAATCGGTGATGTTTGACCAAAGTCAAAACTGGGTTTCCGGGTAGCTTCCACTCGGATCACCGACGAAATCTGTATTTCGAAATTTCATTGTCGGAAGGACCCCCTGACCCAGAAACATCAAAATCTTTACCAACAACAAAAGAAGGATATGTCGTATTCTATTGGATTTCTCTTAAAGGTAAATAAATCAAAAGTGCTTTTTCTTATCACAATTAAGATTGGTTATTTAAATAAAGTTTGTGAACATGCATCCATACTGATAGATGATATTTCAATTTTTAATTTTTTACGATCGATCGTTTTTGCTTACGAAGTACGGTTGGCATTTTTAGCTGTATGAGTAGTAGGTTTAGATTTTAGGAAAATTTATCAAAACAAGCATCTTTAATCACTTTTTTTTTAAATAAACATGAAATCTGGAAGATAAAACCCAAAAAAGCACCGGCTAAATTTTAATATGCACTGGCTAATTTTAAAAAGCGACGGCTAAAAAATAAAAAACAATGGCTAAACTTTAAAAAGTGCCAGCTAAAAAATAAAAACGCTGGTTAAAATCATCGGCTAATTTTAATGGTTACTAGCCTGTACTTTTGAATTTTTGGTCAGGGATATTTATTGTCACGTTTCAACACATAATTGGTTAGGGTTATATCATGTTCCTGATCTGGGAACATGATTATATATTACACGTTTCAAATGATGGCTGATTATATATTAGCCAGCGAAATGGTAGGTGACAAAAACTGAGTGTGATATTTTAACCAACGCTTTTTTGGGATTAATTAACCTCCAGAATTCATGTCTATTGTTTAGTTTGACAAATTTTCCTTATTTATCTAGTTTATCATTGGTTTAGGGCTTGTGTCAATTCTACCCGTTTCAGTGATGTTAATTAAAGTTAACAAACTTCTTAACAATAATTTCTTTACACATAAAAAAGTGATGTCACAAAATTTCTTGAAATTTCGTTACATTTTAGGACACAATATAATATTGATCGATTAAAACAATAACATGTCATTAAAGAGGAACAAATTAAAAAGAATTAGCAGACTCGAACCAAAACAAAGAACATTTTTGTCTGAGATCATGGAATAAACGCAACTACATTATAACAAATTTTGTAAGAAATGTTGTACGGTTACTTCGTTCTTGTATACTTGTGTAAACATAACTGAACCACGATAAATCTTAAATATAAATTTAGCCTACTATTTTCATCAAATTATTATTCTTAGTTATGATTCGATTTTTTGTTATTTTTGTGCTAATTCGTAATTAATTAAATTTAGTGTTTACGACTTTAGTTGTACTTTTCAGTTTTTAATCCTGATAACTAACGAGTTGCTATTGACTTTCCAATTATCTAAAACACAATTACTATTTATTAGTTTTTAATATGTATTATAGAAATATCTCGACACATTATGTAGTTCCTGTAAGTTTCCCCATATCTAGTATTATCGTTTCATATGAGCTGTACTAAATCCAAAAATTCAATTAAATTCGTGCCATATATGCTTGTCGGGCGTTCCACCGTACTTGCAAAAAGGACAAAACAGTGTTGGTGTTTGTGCCTTGTAGAATACCTCTAATCATCGGCTTAATTACTTATTTAAGTATAATAATCTTATTTTAATACGCATATAGTACTAAACTTAAGAATTTAATTCATAATATAAAATATAACGTTGTCTCAGGGTATGGTGGTTTAGACTTAACTTTCTAGTTTTTTAATTCAAGAACGTCTTTCAACGTGCTAATGACACCAACCTTTGCAAATTATTCGTTGAACAAAAAAAAGATTATTATTCAATCGTTTTAAAAGATATAAAGACGTATTAATTTTGTTTTTAAAACAAATATATCATATTTTAAGTTGCACTTAAATATAATCCATAACTTTATATTTTAAGAGACAAACTTCTACCAAATGCTATTCCTACACTGTCATACATTTTAAATAGAATGCTTTGGCCACTAGGAACATGATAAAACACGCTTTTAATTTGGTTATTAAACTAACGAGTGGAGCAAAGTTAATTTTTAGGGAGGCTTAAGCTCACTAATCAGGTCGTCTTTAATATTTTAAGTGTCATGTGCAACTATTAAAAATTGGTCATATATACAATATAAATATTGAAAAATTAAAAATTGGGTTAACTTCCTAATAATTTATGAGTTAATGGATCTTTATGTTATTTTAATTCAATTAAAACTTTAATAAGTACATATGGCCCAAAGCCATATTTGGTTTGTAAATGTAAAATGTTATTTATTTGTGGGCTTTTAGACATGTATAATGAAACCCATAAACATATCCGTAGGTTTAAAATAGAATTAAAGAGATCGTACCAATTTGAGATTCGATTGACAATTGTAAAACCATCGGAGCAACTCTGGTCGATCACCCTATATACGTAGTTGTTTAGATCAATCAATACTATGGTTTTTTTTTCTTTGAAATACTTGTTCTTTTTTCTCGATTTCTCAAATCATACAAGAAACTTGTTCGTTCAGTCATAGTTAATCAACAATGAAGAAGAATCCAAACAAGAAATCGATCATGGGAATACCACTGACTTACAGTGGTATCAGAGCGACGGTTGGAAACAGAAACGTATACAAGGGCACTTCAAATCAAGAGGAAGTCAGACTACTCCACATTTCGCAATGGCCTCGAATAGATGGTTCAGGCGATGATTCCATACGCGGTTATGGTAAGGTTGGAACCACAAGGGGCCAAAGTTGGTCTCGTCACAGTGGTGTAGGCGTTGGGTTAACCAAAAGCGTGAACAATGGGGAATCATGAGGGGCCTTGCGAAGATGGAGATCGGTCCAAGTTCCTCAACTGGTAAGATGAACAAACCAGTATTCTCGACTGTGAAAAGGGCGGTTAACATGATCCTAAAGAGGGCTAAAGAATTCAAATTTGGTGCGAAGAATTGATCTCATGTTACTGCTGGTTCGAATCTCAATCAAGAGAAGACACTCGTATGTTTCTCTTGTCATAAAACCGGTCAAAACGCGTGGAAATGGCCCAATAAAAAATATGATTCTACTAGTTATGATTCAAACAATTGTAAAACATATCTTGTGAAAGGAACGGATTTGGGAGATTGGGATAAACTTTGGTTGTTGATTTATTTTACCCATATAACAACTGGTCATTTTCCGGAAGTTAACCGATTAAGTTCTGGCCTTTGACTATTGTAATTCCGGCATTACGCCATCTGTAATTCAATATTTATATGAAATAATTTTCTCATTATATTCTAATACGTATTTTGAAATTCTTGCTAAGAAGAAAGCGCATGTTGTGGCAATTCCACCCAGAAAGTAATGGGTTACTCCTACAACAAGTCCTTGTACAATGGTCAAGGCTCTCGGCTGGGTAGCAGGAGCAACTTTTAGTTTATTATGAGCCCAAACAATGGATTCAATAAGTTCTTGCAAAGAACCACGTCCACTAAATAAAAACATTAAATTAAAGCCCATACAAAATGACCGCTGCATATTAGAACTCATTAAAGCCCGATTCGCGTCATTATGCTCGATAAAAGAAATGAGGGAAGCTCCAATAGAAAAATATTGGAAGGCAAAAAAACTTCGAATATGAACCTGTTCCCATGTAATAGTCAGGAATTCTTGACGATATCGAGCCGGAACAACTGATTACCCTGATTCAAGGCCAAAGAATTTCCTGCCGCTACCCGGTGATAAATAAAGCATCTGTGTCCCTTTTGATCTCTCCGAAATTTTATATAACGGACTTTCTAGAGACCTCCCAACGACCAATCCTCTTATGCGAAATCTTACTACGAGCTACGGTTAAGAAGTTCCACGCAGAACGATACAACGTTCCATAGGCCTGAAATCTTAACACCTCATCAGGAGGTGAAACCAATGGTGTTAGACAGGAAATGAAAAATCGTGAACGTAAGCAAAAACCGCGCACGAAATGGTAAATCAGTAAAGGCAAATTGGTCATTTGTATAAATGTAACACAAAAACTAAAATTATTCTTTACTCAAGGACATAGTCCTTGAATCCTTGATGGATTTTGAAGATGATTTTTAACGTAATATTTTCTGCGAAGGACTAATACTATAATTGAGCTAAATATAAACGACAAGTTATATAATTTAGTCCAACTTAATTTTTTTATTATTTACTAAAATTTAAGTAAATTATAAAACTAGTGTCTTTTACCGGTGTGGACTATGCAGTGTCGACAAATTACATAATGGGTACTTAAACATAAAATGAATAATATACTCTTATATTCAAAAGAAAATCTAGCAATTGAAGCTAAGGAGGACATATTACGTAAGTTAGAAAAGGAAATTAGACTAGCAGATTCTAAGACTGGCTGGTGTGCCCAGTGGGTAGCTCCACCCACGCCCTAACTCACGCCCTACCCCTTGATTTCCTGGGCGTTGTGGGCCAAGGCTGGATTGCAGCCACGCAGTGAGTGTGTATGTTTTTATTTTTTTTTTTTTCCTAACAAATCACAATATCTCACATTGCCCTCATACCAATCACAAAACACCACATTAAGCTCCTACTTTTTACTTACTCAAGCCCCACTCACTTGGGCATTTTCACCCTTCCACTCACCTAGGTGAGTCACCCTCTCTTATGTGTGACACACATACTCAAGTCACCACTTACTCGGGCGAACCGAATAATCTAATGTATTTGGGTTATTTATGTACTTGGTGTAATTGGCTATAACGCGTAGCCAGTGATTCTCGAATAATAATAGATGTTTGTCGTCAAATAAAAGAAAAAAAAGAAAATGGCAAAGTTGAAACTAAGATATCGAAAAACTTTATTTTAACCAAACGTTAGGAAGAAAAACAAGATTACTCTAAGAAAATACCCTCTCTGATCTACCGTTATTTCATAGCCGTCACGTCATGATGTTTCATTACCCTTTCATGATAAACTATATTTCGTTATTAAGTATGCTGCTAAAATGTCATAATTTATGGCCATATCAATTGTTGTTAATGTATCACTATTTCTCTACAGTATATGAAAGGTTCGTGAAGATAATTTCTCCATACTAATTGTTGTTAACGTATCACCATTTCGCCACATTAATCGTTGTTAATCATCATGAACAAATAATGATCGATTACATAATTTCTCTAAAAACTAGTAGATTAAGTTTGATGTGTATAATGTAAAGATTTTAATTTATCCACAAGATTGAATGGCGTTTGAAACATAGGATATCTTAAGTAATGCTATTTTTTCTTGCAGATATCTCATATATTAACCTATTATATACGGGGTTATGTGCAAGGTCGACTATTAGACTGTTGTGAGACTGTAATCCTTAATGCGCGGAAAGTGATGAAATCAGTAAGCCTTCGTCCCCTGTCAGGTTAGAACCCGAGATTACGCCCCAGTTCAACTTTTCACCCAGATTTCCTTTAATCGTTCTAATCAGGAATTGAACATGCGTTTCAACTAAGAAGAACAATGCCTCCTACCGCTAAACCAAGTTACCATCTAAATTAACACGAATACTTATAAATAATAATTATTTTGACAACACGTAACACAGTGTATAATACGAAAGAATTAAGAACTCACAATTCTTTTGGATGGTAGAAAACAAAGTGGAAAAGAAAGAAAAGTCGCCCCATACTTCAGAGTTCACACACCTCACACACACACTCCCTTCCATTATTTTATCATAAAGATGGGTCATTAGTACTATACACACGTGTGCGTGTAAACTGCATATGTTTCGTGCTTTCGCTGTCTTATTAAAAAATGAGAAAAACCTATTTTCCAGAATTGTTTTATGATATATTATTAAAAAGACTTGTCGTTAACGTATTAATATATTAAGAATTGTAAAATATTTACATTCATAGGAAGTACACGTAAAAGTATATATATATGCTTAATGCAAGATCAATGAAAAAAGAAAAATAGGACAAAATATTTATCCCATTGATATATTTTCGCTCACATAATTTATATGGTTATTTAAAAAAGTGTTAACAACATTAAAATTGAATAAAAAATAAGAAGGATTATGGTTGAAATGTGTAGACCGGAAAAATAAGTGCACCAGTTTTAGGCCGAGGTTACCTAGTTCCATTTTAGGGCTATATGAAAAACTCTTAGATCATCCGGAGCACAGCGTGATCGAGGCGTTGAAGCCCCCAACCACGCTCAACACTCCTCTTAGATCATCGACGAGATAATAGGGTAGACTTCAAGATTCTAGCCGTTGGGTGGGTTTTCCAATACCCAAAAAGAGTCGTTTGACACTTTAAATTTTTTAACTTTTTAACCTTTTTGACCTATAAATATACCATTCATATTGCCCAAAATCACACCATTCTTCTTCTCTTTTCGTAATCTTTTAAAAACCTAAAGTCTTCTCACAACACCCATGGATCCTAATCAAAACAAAAATCAACCTCCCCGCAACCAAAGTCAGATTTTCGACCCATTTATATACTACTCTCAACCTCGCCAACAACTAAATCCGCCTTATTTAAACGACCCCGGCCGATACGTGTTATCGTGCACAACCACCCGTACCACAACAATTTTTTGGTTTTGGTGATTTTGCTTTGGGTCACCAAGGGTTCGGTGTTGTGCAAATTTTCAAGCATTTCCTAGTCCACCCTTACCCGAATCCGTTCTCAACACACCACTCGAAGTCGATGCAGGTCCGAGCTTTGAACCAAACCACGTAAACACAGAAAAAGCAACCCGGTTCGGAGCCTGTTGTCACAAATACGCAGGAGAAATGGACCAGTTTAGAATAAAACGTTTTAGCTAAAGCGTGGGTCGACGCGTTCGAATGCCTGATTGTTGGTACCTATTTTTTTTTACCTTTTTGAATTGTTTGTCCTTTTTTTTATTAAAGTTTTTGTAATAATTGAATTTGTTTGTAAATTATAGGAAATCACGTAAAATCAACATAATTTTGGAATAAAGTCCGCTCAAATTTCTTTGTGGCTATGCGTAGTGGGGAGTACCGTATATTTAATTGGGTCGAGTGAAAATATCACAGAATAGTAATCAAGTTTCAAAAGTGTTTCAATTAGGTAACTCATAAATCTTTTGCTTAAATATTGTCACTAAATCTTAAAATCGAACAATCATAAAATTTTCTTTGTTTCAAGATAGTAATAGAGGATAATACATGAGTATTGAAATTTATAATATATTTAATTTTATAAAAGAAATAAAAAAAAAATGTTAATTATGTTAAAAAGAAAACTGTTAATTATGTTAAAAATAGAAAGAAAAAAAAAAGTCATGTTAACAATCTATATTAGCATAAAAAAGAGAAAAATAGCTATGTTAAAACTAATCATTTAAATAAAACATGAAAGATGTATGATTTAATTAGAACACATTTTAAACTTGAGTGACGTAACTGAAACACTTTTAAAGCTTTGTCAAAACCGTAACTAGTGTTTGGTCAAAAAAAAAGTTTCAAAACTGTCAAAACCGAACCAAAAAAACCCTTATCAAATATTCTTTATTTTTAATTTTCTTCATTGTTTCTAGTCATCTCTTTTTACTTTTAATGAACCAAATTGTTTTAAACGACGCACACACCCACTAATTTTACTCATAAGCTACATCAATACATCATTGTCAAGGATTGAACCATTGGCTTCCTATCGATCTAAGGGTGGAAGGAGTGATGATCGGTACCCCCATCGGGTACTTATATTGCCCTACATCGCCGCCACTCATCGGGTACCCTCTTAGGGTAGTATTTCTCGGTATTTTTAACTGAGGAGGGTAAATGAAAAGTGCTTGGGGATTTGGGGATTCAAACCGTTGGGAAATAAAAAGTGGGAGGGTACTATTGCTACTAATAGAGGGTAGTTGAAACATTTGACGTGACATGATTTGATATGTTAATTTGGAAGGGTACTTATAATTACCCTCCACCACTCTCTCCACCCTGAGAGTTTTATGCCTCTATTTAGTCTTGAAATAGCTAAGGAAGTATAGTTGATTTACCAATATTAGAAAAGACGATGGCTCAATTATGTTATGTTAATCACTAATAAATGACTGTAGCTCTTAAGTAGCTATCGTGAAGTGAAAGGTGATGAAAAAGAAGATTAAGAGATTGACGAAGACGCATCAGTCATCAGTGATCGTGTTTTGATTGATTCCAACTTCCAAGCTACCCAATTATTGGTATAAACCATTTGTCGAATTGTGCTTTAGACGTTTGATTATTATATATTTTTTTAGACGTTTGATTATAAAAGGAAAAAATACTCACCATAGAATTGATTAATATGCCTAAAGAAAAGAAAAAGGGAGAATTTAGGGAAGCTTAATTTGAGCATGTGTAATGAAGTGTTTTAGAAACTAGACTCATTAGTATGATCGGTTTTAAATGAACTATTAAAAATTGATGTTGGTTGGACCTTTTTGCTGGTCGGCCTCTTTCTAAAGATCAAAACTATTGGTATAACATGTGAGTTGATGTTTATTTTTTCTATAAAAATACAAATATTATAGAACTTACAACACCATATAAAACATATCTCTAAACCAATGTCTTAAAAACCGGTTCGAACCAGACGGTTGAACCGCGTTTTTCACATAGGGCCGGTTCGGTAGATGGCGGTTTTACTAGGTGGTTTTGGAGAAGTTAATCCAGCCGGTTTCACCGGTTTTCCGGTTCATACCGGCGAACCGGTTATGATCCAAGGGTAAAAAACCGAGTCTGCTAGTTTTAAAGGCCACCTTCAAAATCAATCAATTAGTATTATACTTGACGATCATATATTCGAAAAAACCCTACCTTCGACGATTCACTGGGTCTGTCAATGACGATCGTGAACTTTACGCATTCAACACTCCAATGTCATAAACATATTATACACTTTTTTATTAATCTTTGTTTAAAATTTTAGTACTTTTTACTTGGTTATGGGTTATATTTTGATTTGGATTAAATTTTGGATTCTTCTTTTTATGGAACTATGGACGTTTACAATATTTACGAGTTAAATTATGAAATTACAGGGTTAATTAGTCAGGCCGGTTGAATCGTATGGTACAACCCGGTTCAACCGGTTTGAACCACTTTTTAATCAATCCACTATGATTAAAATGCGTGTTTTTAAAACATTGCTCTAAACATCAAAAACGAATTACTGTACAAACTCTCAACACGATATTTATTAACGAATTCACATTTCTTCCTTTTGTTTTAGAAGGTGAATTCATGTGTACCCCTAGCCTTGAGTGCAACATTAGTAAATTTATAAGAGGTGAATTAATGTACAAACTCATATTCGGTGCTAAAGGCAGGAAGTCACAGAACACACGACAATGCCTTTGAATTCTCTAAAGATTGTTCCATAACGAATCGTGTCTCACTGAATACTGAAGAATGGCAGGATGATGCTAAATTTTAAATGGGAAAATCCAATCCACTAACTTTTAACTTCGTGCATTACATGATTACGTCTTCTTCCTTACTTATGACATCGGTTTACTAGGATATTAGTGAGGATGGGTGGTCGTAGGCTCTAGACAATCCCGAATCTTCTCGGTAGGGAATGTTAAAACACTGATGCAGTCACACAAGAGACAAGAGGGAGCCTTGAGTGAGCCCATTCTTCTAGAATAATTGGGTTCTTAAAAAGATTACTTTCATGACGACGAGTAAACCTAGATAGGTTTCCAACCAAAGTGGCTCTTATGGTTAGAAATGTTAAAATTTTAATTCCGGCCTTTGTCATATGTGTGGGGAACACATGGAAACAATGTAGAGTTGGAATTTTTTAATAATAAATGTGTTCATTATAATTTTTGGAGCAAAATAATTATTACAATTTAGATTATTTGAAACGTGTTTGTAATCTATTATGTGTAAGGATTAAAACGGTTCAAACTAGGTTCAGAACATAGATATGATAAATGACTAATCAATGCTCAAAAGTGTGTGCTGGAAATTAAATATTGTGATTAATGAGTCTAATATCATATTGATTAAATAATAAACCTTTCGTTGGTTTATAAGTGAGAGTTCAGATTGAATTGTATTCTTATGGAGCAAGTCACACCCGGTGGTAGCTAGGAGGGTGCAAAGCACCTGACACGCACCATGCGCCCGCAACTGGGCTCGAGCTAAAGGGCGTAATGTGGCGTTTTAATTGCGCACTTTGCAATTGAACTGAATTGAAGAGGCTCTTTCAATTGAAGAGGCTGAAACTGCACTATAAATACCAAGCATGAGTGCCTTGTTTCAACACATCAAAAACAATCACAACTACATGCGATGTTCTTTGCTCATAGTTTCATACATCATGTTCATCGCTCCAGTTTCAGGTATAATTTTGGGTGAATGGACAATTCCGGCAGTACCACTTCTCTGTTCATAGTTTCATACATCATGTTCATCGCTCCAGTTCAAGTTTAATTTCGGATGATTGGATAATTCCGACAGTACCACTGCTCCAACAAACAGGTTTCACTTGGGTGGCCCGAAATCTATATTATGGGACCTATGTCAAACGAAATCCTCAGCCATCGCTCGGTTTACTTTTTGCATTATTTGTTCTTCAATTGTAGTTATGTTTCATTTTATTTATGTATTGTAATTTTAATATTGAAGTAATAAAATAAATTATACATTATTATGTGAATGGTGTTCCTACACATGTCATATTCTTATTTCTTGCTCATTTGCACAAATAGTTTAGGAGGTTATTTCAGAGTGGTGTAGGGTCATTGGTGATTTGACCAACACTTATTGATCATGTCAGGGATCAACAAAATGGAGAAAGGCTTTCAAAATGACCATATTATTGGCTAATGTGGGTATTATGAAAGACGTGAAATGATACGTACGGTTTTTAATCTAAAGGGAGTCTATGAGTCTATCTCAGGAAGACAAATTAGGACATCAAAATTCTAAGCTTTAGAATGGTCAAAAATCGATTGAAAACAACACTTCTAGCTTAGGACCATTAGCGTAATTTTGATGTATTTAGTAGGGGTGTATATATAGTTTATATATTGCTGCTCTATACGGGTGGTTTGTGGTTCAGTGGTACGTTATACATTTTTTTGTTCTAACCAATTGGTTAGTATCCTTTTTTATTAGAGTTGATTCTTGGTCGAGACGGTGAGATGAACTGATTC
Organism: Stevia rebaudiana; assembly: GCA_009936405.2. Classification (NCBI taxonomy): domain Eukaryota; kingdom Viridiplantae; phylum Streptophyta; class Magnoliopsida; order Asterales; family Asteraceae; genus Stevia; species Stevia rebaudiana. The sequence continues at coordinate 3,679,547 of WOUH02000009.1, forward strand.
TGAATCGTTTGCGACTATTTAAGCTGTTTGCTTCTCATTAACTATCTGTTTCTTGCATTCAATCTTTGAGATACAATGAGCCAATATTGTTATTTCTATTGAATCCATCATCATGTGATTTTGTCAAAGAAAAGTAGAAAAGCTAAACTCGATGCGAAATCCTTGAACTTGGATTATGAATGTAATTGTTTCAAAATCATCATCAAGTTTGTTGCTTGGGCAATTGTTTTTCAAACCAAATTTAAAAGCCAATTTATATTTTTTAAGTCGCCATTTTGTGAAATAAATTTGGTTGAAGGAGGTAGGATGGTGCAAATGTCTTTCGTTTAAAGCTACATCAGTTTGCGAGTTATTGAAAGAGATTCATACGTGACCTAGTGGTATGGGTAAGAAAAAATTGATATTGAGAGTTTTCTTATCGACCCTATATGGAAAACAAGGAACTCAAGAATCTTTAAAAAGATTTCACCATCTCCGGTGGATGCGTTTGGAGATATTAAGTCCATCTCCTTCTTATGGGTCAAACATGGAGTAAGGAATGAAAGTCTTAAGTGGTCTAATTGGTGGAATTTTTCCTTTTAAACTTTGTATATATTATTTCAAGCTAATTGCTATATTATTTTAATAAATTTTGGCTGTTCAAAAGTAAAGTTTGTAATTAGTTTAAAAAATTGCATTTTTCGTCGGTCCCTAATGAAACGACCTTACTTACCATAAAAACAATATATATATGTGCTAAGTGATTGTCCTTCTACATTGTTTTTTATTGACATTACACACCTCGATCAATAGTTTTTCTATACGATTTTCCTACTAAACTTGTCTTTCTAGTCACCCCTTTGTTACCACATCTTCTCAAACCACGACATAGTTACCCATTCCTCTTTACGCAATCTTGTTGGATGCCAAAAGAAAGAAAGAAAAATTAAGAGGGTTTGGCATATGATTTTGTGTATTACTAGCTTGTCTAGTTTGTTGTGGAACATGCCTTAAATTTTTACAGGTTGTGGTACCAAAAGTGATGGTGGGAGTGTAGGATGAGAGAAAGACTGAGAGAGGTTTTTGGTTTCTTTTAACACTAAAAATCAAACGATGTTAACTGATCTTACTATAATTGCAAAAGAAATTTACAAACGTTGAGAACAAAGTGATAATTTTTAATCTTTTATGTTAAAAGCATGATTTTAAGTACACCTAGGGTTGTAAACGAACCGAACGTTCAACGGGAAGTTCGTTTGTGTTCGTTTGTTTAATAAATGAACGAACATGAACAAGAAATTTCGTTCGGTTAGTTAAATGAACGAACACGAACAAAGTCTTCGTTCGTTCATTTATGTTCAACGTTTGGAAATGTGTTCGTGAACGTTCGGTAAGCTGTTCGTTTGTTTATGTCATTCATTAAATGTGTTAATATACTTAAATTTTTTATGTTTGGTTTATTATCTTAAATTTTTATGTTGATAATTGTTATTTCAAGTTAATCAAACATTTCATGCTTATGGTTTTATATAAAATGATTAACTTCATATTTTTTTAATGTGATAAAACGTTTAACTTTACATGAACAGATGTCTCGTTTGTTCGTTTACGTTCGTGGACACATATAATCCTTAATGAATGAGCACGAACAACAATTTCCGTTCGGTAAGCGTTCGTGAACAAGTTGAATGTTTAACAAACGAACATGAACAAGCCCGTTCGTGTTCGTTCGGTTCTTTTACATCCCTAAGCACACCTATTGACAGAAATAATTTATTATTATTATTATTATTATTATTATTATTATTATTATTATTATTATTATTATTATTTCTATGAACCGTAAGGAAGCAAATAAAAAAAGGTAGAATCAAACAATGGCCCATGAGGTATGGGTGCGTACGGGTGTAAAGCTAAACCAATGAGCGTCGGCGCCACATATTGACAAAGGTTCCAGCCCCTGAGTTGACTCCTAATTTGCTTCGTTGTCTGGTTGGTAACACGACTACGTCGTTCCATTCTTTTCCCTTTTTTGTTTCACCTCATTACTAATGGTTACTTCTTATACAATTATTAATATTAATTGTATCATTATTATAAATAATGTCATTTTAATTAATATGTTGTGAAAGCAAAGATGTTTAAAGCTTGAAAAAGATCACTTGTCACTATATATACACATCAAAAGTGACCATCCAACTTTCGATTTGTTAACAACTAATAAAAAGTAGAATCTTGTTTCTAGTACGTAAAATGTTTTTATATGTTTTGTTATCGACAATCAGAATATATATAGACCAAAAGCTCTAGCAAGAAGCTAGAGCATATAATGGAAATAAAGATCAAAATACGTTGTGTAATAAATCAAAATAACACCACTTTGAACTGGCCCACTTTTGGTCAAACTTGGATTTTAATGGAACCAAGTTCTAGCGCCGAAGGATTGGGTTTGACCACTATGAAACGGGGGTTTTTCTATTTGAGTTAGTTTCTACCGGTTTCAATAACACTGGGCCTGAAAAACAACCTTAATGGGTTTATATAAAATGAGTTGGTTTAGAACGAGTTTTGTTTGTTTTCTATTAGTGACATATTCGTTAAATGCTCTTTTTAACATGTATGATTTTAAAATTGTTTTAAATACCGGTTCAAACAGGTCAGTAATACTGATTTTGGACACGAAGCCGATATGATATAAGCCCATAAAACTAAAAAATGGTATTTGTTATGTATCGACAATAAATTAGTTAATATTGGTTCAAATTGTTACACCGGTATTAATAAATTTAAATTTAGATTTTTAAAATTTGAATTATTATTAAAATAGCGGCAGTTGGTATAAATCGATTAGTTAAAAACAAAAAAGCCTAGCGCCCTCTGTGTGTTTGTGATATGAGACATGGTCTCCGTATAGTAACTCTTGCCATCGATCCCAGTAAGTTCCTCCTTCGTTCAGTACACTTTCATTTAAATAGATTGTTGGAAAATTGAATATTTTTGATTATTTTTGGGTTACTTTTTATTAAATAACTGTTGGTTTACTTTTTATAATGGAATCATGTTCTTTAATTTCCTTATTTTTTGAGTTGACATTGGCTTTCTATGAACTTATAAGATTAACTAGTCACCTCGTTGAATCGTGTTCTACAACACGATATAACCAATTTAAACAATTCTAATCCCAATCCGTCATTATTATAAAACCCGTTTTTAAAACTTTGATTTTTCTAAACTAAGTGTGGTTGTAATTAACGAGACTTATCTAAAGGGAATATCAACCAACATAGTTTGAGGTCTAATGTTGCTCATGTATATATACTAGCCTACCAGGTAGTTGTAATTAGAAGTCGCAACGGTCACATTTAGTGGCGGACGCATGAATTTTTTTCATGGGGGACGAAATCTTTTTAGGGTCGTTTGAGTATCACTATATAATAATTTTTCTCTTCTAATCAGACAAAATTTCACATTAAAAAATATAATATGCTAGTGGTGGGTTTGGTTTAATATATTAAAATTAATAATAAATTTATTTAATAGATGATAATTGTGAGTTTGGTTAGTTTATAAATATTAATAATGGACTTAAACTTATTTTAACCGAGTTTATATTATTAGTTGAGCATGTTCTCAACTTGTGTTTTAATGTTTTATGACAAAAATTAAAATTAAAATTGGATTGGGGGGCGATCACAAAATTTTATGAGGGTCGGTCGAGATTTTATCGTATATATACCACTGAATATTTTTTTTTCAAGGAGGGTGGCTGTCCCCCTTGAATTGTAAATGGATACGCCACTGGTCACATTAACGTGGTTAAGCATGAAAAGAACATATTGACATGGTTAACTACGTAAAAAAATGTTTGAAGTTATCGTGACTCAGTTACAAGTAACGAATCGTAAATAGATAAAGAAATTAAATAAATAAAGAAAATAAAAAATAAAAAGAAAAAACACGTTAATTAAAAACGTTAATTAAAGTAACAATAATATTTAAGTTTCCATGTTTTTCTGATGATCTGATCACGATTAAATCCCAAAAAAACCTAAAAAAAAAACAAATCTTTGTTCCTGTAAAACGTCTTTTTCACTAAACCTAAATATTAAAAAACGACGGTTTCTTTCCTTCTTCAAGATCACCGACAGCTCTGGAATTCGAAGTTCTGAAGATTTCGGTGTTCTTTCTCCTTTCGTTTTCTTAATCAGGTATTTCTATGGCTCTATCTTCTTTCATGTGATTTGAGTTTTCAGTTTTGAATTAATATAGTTTTTGGCAGAACATCGTCGATTAATGCATGTGACGATCGTTGCAAAATAAATTTAGCGTATAATTATCTTAACTAAAATAAACGTCGCGTGTTGTTTCCTCATTGAACTATAATTAAGAGTTATAAATGATTACAAAATAATATATAGAAAATAAGAAAAAGGTCTCTTGAATCTTTTGAATGGCTTCTGTGTATATACAAATAGTGTTCTTAAATGCATTAATGCCAACGTACATGATATTAACAAATACTCTTTTTTTTTTTTTATAAAACCAGGAATTAGGAAACTGCAAAAAAGCATTCATGGCGGCGAGTACATCATTTAATCATTACCTCATGTCAGAAGATTTAACGACAACAAGACCCAGAAGTAAACGCGTGCTGACGTCAGAAGACCTTCATTACATGCGAATGATCGAAGTACTTGCAAACAAAAGATTAAACTTCTTTCGCGATCAAGAGTTACTTGAACAA
>WOUH02000009.1:3696961-3708425 GCA_009936405.2 Stevia rebaudiana
CTTTTCATTCTCTATCCTACGTGGCATCAATAAAGCCCCTATCTAGCCCCCATCACTTGGAGTATTACACATAGTCTTAGTGGTGTGTTTTCCCTTCAAAAACTTATCCCTTGTAGGTTTTCCCAGTATACAGCTTTTCATAGAATTTTATGTCACAGCTAGACAACCCACCAAGCACTTGTTTATTTTTTTTTATTTTTTTGAACAGCGTTGGGTCTCTCACGTGTACATCACCAATTTCAGGGCGTTCAAGCACCAAGGTCGACTACTCAGACCTCCACTAGGGAGGGATGGTGATTCTACTTGTTTATTTAACTCAACAAGTCATTGATGACTTATGTAACCTAATATTTAATGCCACAACAATGTTGTACGGTTTCCTTCTGCAGTGAGCATGGAAACTATATCAGATGTTATCAACTTACCATCTAACAAATAACTATTATTATTGTTTCTTGTTCCGGATAAAACTCTCATTGATCCTTTAAATACCTTGGCTTCACCATTTTTAAGACTCATATTATATCCTTCCTTTTCAAAAGTACCAAGTGATAGTAAATTTCTTTTTAAATTTGAATATACCTGACATCTAAAAGATGAACATTGACACCACTCTCCAACTTTAACCAATAATATTACATGGTCTAAGATTCTCCATTTTAATATATTTAAAAAATTCTTTAACTGGTGTCATATGGTAAGAACATCCTGAATCCATCACCCACAAGCCTTTATCTTCACCACTTGTAGCACACAGTACGTCAGCACTATCATATCCTTCATATTCATCTTCTTGTGAATTATGATTGTTTTTCCCTTTTGAGAAATTTGAATCATTCTTCTTTTTCTTCAACTCTGGACAATCTCTCTTGAAATGTTTTTCAGAATTACATTGGAAACATCTTTTGAATTTACTTTTAGATTTGGATTTTGACATATTCTTAAACTTGAACCCTTTTTGATCATTTCTCTGTTCAGATTGGCCCCTTACATATAATTCATCTCCACCTTCTTCTTTATGATCTGATCATTTCTTCAATTCTTTTGAATTTAAGGTTGCAAGCACTTCTTCCATGGGAGAGTCTCTCTACCATAAATTAACGTATCATCGAAATGCTCATACATAGAAGATAACGATGTCAAGAATATAATTGCTTGATCTTCATCATTCAAGATCACTTCTATATTCTCCAGATTCAAAATCAATTTGTTAAACTCATCAGTACGATCTTCAAGAGTCTTACCAGATTTCATGTTGAATGTATACAATCGCTTCTTAAGATACAACCGATTAGCTAATGATTTCGTCATATACAGTGATTCCAACTTTGACCAAACACCTGCTGCTGTCAATTCCTATGACACTTCTCGAAGAACTCGATCATCCAAACTCAGAATAACTGCACCATGAGCTTTTTCCAATATATCCTTCTTCTCCTTATCAGTAAGGCCTTCAGGCATGAACCAACAATGCACGCATCTTCAATCTCCATAAACTAAAATCATTTCTACCATCAAATTTCTCTAGTTCGAACTTTGTTGGCACCATATTGATCTTCAATTATGGAATCATTAATCAAATTCTTTGAATCGAGCCATAACTTGGCTCTGATACCAATTATTGTAAAATTAAACACCAAAAAATACAAATCAAAGTTCTTGAACACTTTCTACTGCCTTAATAGATCAATACTAAAACGGTTACAAAAAGAATTGAAAATTATGTTGCATCAGAAAAACGAAATTGAATGAATTAAACACCAAAGAATACGAATCAAAGTTCTTGAACACTTTCTACTACTTTATTAGATCAATACTAAAACGGTTACAAATATAATTGACAATAATGTTGTATCAGAAAAACGAAATTGAATTAATTAACTATCAGTGATAACGATAACTCTTTATAAGCCCTAATTCCTAATTTGCCACCCTTCAAGTATTCATATTATTAGAATCACTCCTTGAACTTCCTTTGACTTTATCAATTTTGACTTTTACTTATAACAGAAACTATTGTTCATCAACGGCTTCATCACACCACTCACAATGAACATTCATTTCTTGTCATATGAGAGGTAATATTAGCCTTCTATGTGGGTATTTAATCTCGAAAATGCCACCCTTTATTGTAGAAGTCAGTATTCTTTTTTCATGTAGCTTAGCAACACTTAATACATTAGAATTAAGGTCAGGAACAAAGTTAAGATTTGCTACCACTTGTGTTATGAACGCAACTTCATACCGGATATCCCCGATTCCTTTTACAATCAAACAAACATCATTCTTAATTTCATATTATGTTAGATACCTTCATCTAAATTAATAAACGAATATCTTTTCCAGTCATATGATTAGAACATGCCTATACCCTTTTTTTCTCAATTGTTTTGATCTCAACATGAACATAAGAAGTAGATCCTCTCCACATTCGGTATAGTTAACTCCCGTTCTCCCGTTCTCCTCTACCACGTTCTTGTCCTCTATTGAATGCAGATCGACCACGTCCTCTATCTTCGACCTGTGTCTGAATGATTCTTTACGTTTAGGACTTGATCTTCATTTGTTTTCGTGTAAACTTTTGCTCATGAACTAGAAGAAAGCTTTATAGTTCATCAACGGTCATCACATCAGTGTCTTTAGGCTCTTCAGTTGAGCGAACAACAAATTGAACTGAACTTTTCATTCAATGAACGAAGAACATTCTTGACAACCTTGACATCGAACATGTCTTCTTTATAATTCCTCATGTCATTTATGATAACCAACACCACCTAACTAGGGGTGTGTATGGGTCGGTTTTTGGCTAAACCCAAACCCAAAACCGAAATTTCCTTTTTTGTACTTTTAAACCCGTTTGGGTTCGGTTATTACGGTTTTCGGTTTTTAGTTTGGGTTCGGTTTGGGTTTCGGTTTTTTCGGTTTTTGTACTTGGGTTGAGTTTAAAAAGATTTTACAACTAAATAAACCTTTAGACAAATGAAAAAAGCCAAAGGTTTATTTGATGAAGATAAAAGATAAGATTCTCCTATTTATAAAAGAAGACTCTTTTAATTTATAATTAATCTTCTAATGTGAGATTAAAGCAAAAGGTACAATCTTTTTTTATAGATAGAGTATTCCTCTATTTTTTCATTTAAGTTTCAATGTGCGATAACATAAAAGCTACATTATCTCTATTTACTAGTAATCCAAACTTATATTCTGTTTTTTCGGTTTTTTTTTATTTTTATTTTAGGTAAACCCAAACTCGTCGGTTTTTTGGAAAAGTTATACCAAACCCGTCGGTTTTATTTGGGTTCAGTTATTTCGGTTTAAATATTTCGGTCTTTTTGGTTTCGGTTCGATTTTTTTGGTTTCATGCACACCCCTAACCTGAAGTACTCATTCACTGCTTCTCCGTCTTTCATACCAAAATCTCTAATTCATGTCTTTGTCTTTACAGTCGGACCTTTTTAACCTTAGCATTACCATAGCATTTCACCTTCATGGGCTCCCAAATTTGCATAACCAAAATCTCTAATTCATGGCTTTCAGGTCTTTAAGCCTCATCGTTTCCAAGTTCAACCTATCGTTGAGTGTTATCCCTCGTTGGGTTCTTTAAATCCAAGTTTGTTACTACCCAATACCCTGAGGAACATTATTGTAGATATAAATAAATTATATATAGATGAAGTCGATCTTTTCTATTATATCGACCGACAAAATTTTATTTCTGATACGACTTCTTTTTTTTTTACAGAGTACACTTAATGATATACATATAAGGAATGGATATAACTTATAAGAACAACTCACTTTAGTTGAGAAAACATGAAAAACTCTTATGCATATTTAACATGGTGCATTTAAATATTTTTTTTATTGCTTATGAGTTTTCTTAAAAAAATGTCGAATGAACTTTTTAAGAACTAAATTACTAAAATTGCTAAATTATGTTACATATATAACATAAACTTGTACATTTTGTTTTAATTTTTTCATAATGCGCTTTGTGCGCTTTGTTAATTTTTTTATAAAAAGTGACAAAGCTATGTATTATACTAATGTAAAAGTCACAAACACTTTTTGACTACTCGATCACGAGTACTCCTCTTGGCCGAGTAACTCGCCTAGTAATCTCTAAAATCCCGAGTACTTTCTGACTACACCGAGCTCGTTACTTTCTAGTAGACCGACCTAACAACGCTTAGCAACTTTTGCAACCTGTTACATAGTGTTACATAAAGTTTTTAGATATTTCTGAGCTTGAATAGGTTTTTCTTTATATTTTTCATATATATATATATGTTAAAGTTATTTACTTTATTATAAGGTATTATATTTTACAAATTTAAAGCATTTGTAACAATAATAAATTGAAACTCCTAGAATTAACAACTTAAAAAATAGCATCTTTTATTTATTTCAAAGGGGAAGTGATCTTTTGCCCTTTAACAGATAGATTTATAAAAGCAGAAATGCAGAATGCACTAAATACGATTAAAAGTTTAAAACCAAACAAATTGATGCTTTCATTTATTATAATTCAAAAGTTTTGTTTTTTTTTTAAACAAAAACTCAACATTATATAGATACACACATAGACATGCCAAACTCTCTACATCACAATTCACATGTATTAAATATTCATCTTCTAATTCTTCTCTCAACCCCACAATCTCGACCCTAACCCCGATCTTAGACCGGCCCGAAACCAGGAACCGGTTCGTCGCTCGAACCCATGAAACCCTTTTGTTTGTTGGTGTTAGTAGTGGTGTTACAAGAAGCAAACTGTTTTCAAAAGCAACAGAAGCTATATGACTTCAAAACAAAGCTTCACCAGCATTTATCTCACTCTCGTCAGCTTTCATCTTCTTCTGATCTTGTCAAGGTACACCTTTTAATGCTTGTTGTACATGTAGTTACAACAGTCATTTACTCATTTCTGAATACTCCGACAGAGTTCCGGCAGGGTGTTTTACCCGATCGGGTATGGAGCCGACCCGAGTGGTGTGCAGGATAGCTCGGCGGCGATTATGGACGCGGTGGCAGACGCTTCGTTGATCGGAAACGGGCAGCAATTGCTGCCCGGAGTCAACGATTTGGGTGGCGCCATTGTTGACCTGCAAGGTGGCAGCTTCAGGATTTCTAAACCCATTGTTATTCCGGCGAATTCCGGCAACCTCGTGGTATTTTACTAAATTATCCCTTCGTCTTCTTTAAATGGTTTGTAAACTTAAGTTAGTTTCAGGTCTACTTTTGTAAATACGTACACATTGTACAACGGGAGCTTTATGCATATCACGTGCACTAAAGTTCACTCGTTCATACTATGAACACTTGTCAAACACTTAATAAAAAGTCGTTCAGATATGATATACCTCACTTTAAGCTTACCTGGGCAGGTTGGAAAAAGTAAATTGTATTACTTTAAAAAAACTAATTTACTAAATTTAAAGCATGATGTGTTATCAATCTACTTCAAATAATAATAATAATAATCATATACAAACACAGAATTAATTTGAACTACATCGTGTAAGGTAGAAAATTATTTAAAGTGGTTGACGAAAAAAGTAATTATTTTGCACAATTTTTAAAGTAGTTCGTTGCGAATTTGCATGCTATCATTAAATAGGTGTAAATGTCCAGTAGGTCTTGGATTTTACCAAGAGAATGGTAACGTGGGGAACGATGTAGTACGTGGAGTCCGATGTTTGTAACATGGACCTCTCTTTTTTAATTGTGTTTTTGCATCGTGCATTTATCATACACAATCAAATCATAAAAAGGTGACACCTATATATATAATTATATATACACTACATTTTTCATGTTAAGTTTGAAAAGATTTAGGATATTTTTTGGAATTCGTTAAATGAAAGTTATCTATGTGTCATGCGATATGATGCGATGAGTCATTCAATGCATCTATTCTATGATACATCATTATGTAACCTTTTTATTCATATTTTTATTAGTTTAAATTGTCTCTACAACATTTAACAGTCGACATCTTGCTAACACACTTCACTTTACAGATACAAGGTGGTACATTACGAGCATCGACCACATTTCCACCCGACGGTTATCTCATCGAATTACAATCATCAAACTCATTAAAACCGTCAATAACCCCAACCAACGAATCACACGACACATTCTTGGACTCAAAAACCCGAAACGAACCGATATACTATGAAGACATCACGTTTCGTGACATCCTTTTCGACTCGAGCAACATAGCCGGAGGTCTACTTGTGGTTGACTCAGCCCGGACCCGAGTCAACAACTGCTTCTTCCTACATTTCGTCACTAAGGGTATACTAATTGGCCGCGGTCACGAAACGTTCATATCTAGCTGCTTCATGGGTGAGATCCCAACCATCGGTGGGAACCAACACGAGCGCGAGTTTCTTGGGACCGCGATTGATCTTGCTAGCAATGATAACGCGGTTACGGATGTAGTTATCTTCTCGGCTGCAATCGGGTTGGTGTTAAGGGGTCAGGCTAACATGATCACGGGGGTACATTGTTACAACAAGGCGACTTTCTTTGGCGGGATTGGGATCTTGATCAAAACGGGTCAGATTCGGGTCGATAACTGTTACATGGATTACAACTCAATAGTTGTAGAAGACCCGTCACAAGTTCATGTTACTAACGGGTTTTTTCTTGGTGGAGGTAACATCGTTTTGAAGGCGATTAATGGTAGGATATCAGGGGTCAATATTGTTAATAATATGTTCTCCGGGGACTCGAAAAGTATTGTCGAAATAGATGGCGAGTTCACGAGCATTGATCAAGTTGTTATTGATCGGAATAATGTGAACGGTGGGATGCGATTGAAATCTACGGTGGGGAAGTTGGCGGTGACCGGAAACGGGACGGTGTGGGTGGCGGACTTCACGGCGGTGTTGGTTTTTCCGAACAGAATAAGTCATGTTCAATACTCGGTTTATAATGGTGGATGGGAAAAAGAGGGGATGATACGACATGCAGTTACGAATGTAAGTGGAAATGTTATTGTTGTAGAGACGGAAAAAGAAATTAATGGGACAGTGTGGTTTTTGGTCGATCAGAATTTATGAAGTTTGAGGGATTTTAAGAATTCTTTTAACCAAATATATATTTGATTGTTAACTTTAATAATGTGTTTATGGTTGTAAATTTTGCTATTGGATTTATGAATTGCATGATCTTAAATCTTAAGCTTATAATGTGAGTACTAAATGATGGTTTGAATGTTTGATTGGATGTGGTAACGGGTTGAATAGCCTAAATTGAAGATAGGCTGTTTTAGCCGGTTTTTAGTTTATACGGCTTGACCCATAACTTAGAAATTGAAATTTTGGGTTTAAAAGGAAAAAAAAGCTAGTATTTTTTATCATCAATTTTTACTTCTAAAATCCACGTAAAGGCAAACATTTGAATCCTCGTTAGCTTTTATGAAGAATAATCACGAATAACCTTAAGTTACAAAATTATAAGTTAAATGTTAGTTAATGTCTTCTAACACCCATGTAAACTATAAGACCATAGATAATATCTAAGTGAGATGAGGAAACAAGTGTAACATGTACGTAAGAGGTGTTTTTTTAATATAAATTGATTGTGAATAATTTTTATACGATTGTTCAAAAAAAAAACACTTTAAATTGAAAATACATATTTATAAACTAATCATAGCATTGTTAATCAAGTCCCTAACTGTAAGTGTGCAATCTCTACAAGGTCTAATGGTCGAGTTAACTTCATTTTATATTCTACACAATAGAACCACGTTTTTTCAAATGTCCCATTAAACTTACATGATTTTTTTAACTAACTCATTCAACTTTCATTAAGTATACCAATCATGTGTATTTTGTTACGGTTGTTAGTTTTTGAAACAATAACGTAAAAAAAAACGTAAACAAAAGTTTGTTACTATCCGATGATTATTTTCACGCCAAAGTTGGCTTGACACGTCGAGACCCGTGCATACACAAGGCTCGTTCACTTTGTTTGATTTTCATATTTGATTTATGAAACTTTTAAATTTGTTATTATTTTTAAATTATTAAAATGATACTAACGTTTAACGTGCACAGAAATAACCTGATTTAGAAGGAACAATACACGTACATGTTTCATGTTTATATATAATCAACCCCCACAACCAGAACCAGAAGTTGCAGGCGAATCAATTTCAGTTTGCACAAATCTCAAATTCCCAAATTAAACAACCAATAGGGAAGACGATCAAATCATCATCATGGAAGATGAACAAAAGGAGCACAAACAGACAATCTGGATGCTCGATCCCCCCACAGACAGGCCGGTTCGTGTATACGCTGATGGCATATACGATCTCTTCCACTTCGGTCATGCTCGATCCCTTGAGCAAGCCAAGAAATCGTAAATTCTCAACCTCCGTCATATGATTCTCAAATCAATTTTGTTATTTTCCCGCCATTTATTGCAGTTTTCGTTTATTTGACGGAATCAAATTGTGTTTTACTGTTTTATATTGGTTTGATTGTATCTGACCGGCAATTAGTATTTTCGATCTCGGATTTGAATGCTTAATTTTGAAATTTTCGGTTATTGCTTCCATGTGACCTCGTTATTTCAATCGGAATGCAATTTTTGTGAAGGTTAAATTGGTTGAAAATCCGTATTCATGAGAATAAGACATGGATAATCATGTATAAATAACTTAGTTTTTTAGACATTGCTTGATTCTTTCACGCTTATCTCACAATCAATTTAATGGGATTGCATTGTATGTATTTCAAACTTATGATTTCTGTAATGTTCAAATTAGGTTTCCAAATACTTATCTGTTGGTTGGATGCTGCAATGATGAGGTAACCAACAGCTTAAAGGGAAAAACAGTCATGACCGACACAGAACGCTACGAATCCCTTCGTCATTGCAAGTATATTTGATATTATTATGATTATATTATTAATGTTTCACTTGTGCAGGTACTTGTATCAATGAATCTGGTTTGAAGATTCCTTTGTATTACATTTGTGCAGGTGGGTTGATGAAGTTATACCAGATGCACCTTGGGTTATGAACCAGGAATTTATGGATAAACATCAGATTGATTATGTGGCTCATGACTCTCTACCGTAAGGTCAACCTACCCAAAAGTATATTCATTTTGTGTGTATATATATATATATATAATAAAAACAATGAGAATGTGAATTGATGCTTTTTTAGCATATATGTAATATGTTAATTGCTTTTGCTTTCTTAAATTTTCAGTTATGCAGATGCAAGTGGAGCTGCAAACGATGTGTATGAATTTGTAAGTTCAAACAATGAGAAAAAGTTTAATTTTTTTCTAAAAACTACCCTCTTTGTAAAACAGGGATATATTAGTCATTTTGGTTCGTTATCTTTTGTTCTTTGCGGGTTATGTTTATTAGTTGTGCTGCAATCTTTGCATAGGTCAAATCTATTGGGCGGTTCAAGGAGACAAAACGAACAGAAGGCATATCTACATCTGATATAATCATGAGAATTGTAAAAGATTACAATAATTATGTGATGCGAAATTTGGATCGCGGGTATTCAAGAAGGGATCTTGGTGTCAGTTATGTGAAGGTATACACTTTTTCTAAAGTTCGGTTTGTATCTTGTATCTTAAATCTTGTATTGTAGTTTGTTTTATCTTAAGTTAATATTCGAGTTTACATATGTTGTTATTTATCAGGAAAAGAGATTGAGGGTGAACATGAGTTTAAAAAAATTTCATGAAAAAGTGAAGAAACAGCAAGAAAAGGTGGAAGAGAAGGTATGATTATTGAAACTGTTTGTTGTGATGGTTGATAATATTATAATAATAAAAAAATAATTTTGTTTTTAATGTTGGTTTTGCAGTTCAATACGGTGGCAAAAAGTGCAGGTATGAATCATAACGTTTGGGTTGAGAATGCTGATCGTTTGGTTGCTGGTTTTCTTGAAATGTTTGAAGAAGGTTTTCATAAAATGGTGAGATATTCATAGTTTATACACATTTTGATGCTAAATTTGTCAACAAAGGTAGATAAAGATTTAATTTTAAAAAAAATGTATTATTACACAGGGAACTGCGATTAGGGATCGCTTTCAAGTACAGTTAATTAGAGGAAACTCAGGGGAACTCACTTATAATGATGATGATGACGATGATGATGATGATTATCATGATGATGTTGATAATTATCATGATGATGTTGATAATTATCATGATTATGTTGATGATTTTCATGATGATGATGATGATGAAGAGTTTTACTATGATTATAGTGATGATGATGATGACGAAGTGTATTCTGATGGATGTGAATTTGAACCATCATCACAATGAAGTTTGTTATTCAGTACATGAACATGCAACCTTGATATGATAATGTAAAGATTCAGTATGATTTATGACACAGGTTTTGATATAAGTTGGAAATTTGTTTATGTAATAAATATTATGAAGTTTCTGCACATTCCATAAACTGATAGCTTCTAACTTATTTAACAAAGTTACATAATTTTGATATGATGATGTGATGGACTAATGGCCATTTTTTTATTTAACTTAATTTTGATATGTACGTTGTAGAAATGCATTTTATACATAAAGTGTGTATCATACAAAAAGTCTTTGCAAAATGCAAGAAAAATGTTTAATTTGTAACTGAAAAAAATTTCCTTATAATTATGTGACTTTATATTTCATAACATGTAGCATTAACACAAATCACAATACCATTTGTAATGCAAGAACTCACGCTGAACATTAAATTTGCGCATGATTTTGACCTGAATAAGTTGATCCTTGAGGCGGTCCAGATGTTTTTGGGTATGCGATCTTTTTATCCATGGGTTTTGCAAGTTCCACAAACACTAGTCTTCCATCTAGATACTGCGAATCGGTAAATATTAGTTTCTGAAAATAATAACCGAAAATTAGAATTTCAGAAACTTAAAGGAGATAAAATGATAAACCTTTTGGTCCATTGTTTCTAGTGCACTCATAGCATCATCTTGATTTGTATACTGAACAAATGCATAACCTTTTGATTTCTTTGAGTTCTGATCTTTAACAAGTTTAACTGAACACAACTTAACACAATATATAATAATGATGACGATAAAAATGTTGAAAATTTCAGGAAAATGGTCATTGTTGGTGTAAATCTTATTAAGATAAGAAATGCATACCTTCAACTATGTGGCCAAAGTTTGAAAATTGTTCTTTTAAACAGCTTTCACTGGTTGTGTATGATAAATCTACAATTCAAAATACATCAGAATAGTTTAATTCTGAATAAGCAGGTATAATTGATATGAATTACATGAATTTTTGGAAATTGAAAGCAGAGGAACTTACTTCTGACGATAATTTTGCTAGCAAGAGGGTATTCGATTAAACAAGCACGTAACTGGCGATTAATTGAACGATTTGGAAGTGATAATCTTCCGATTGTGGGTCTAAACCATCCGCTTG
>WOUH02000009.1:3719952-3733861 GCA_009936405.2 Stevia rebaudiana
CGACAACTAGTTGTCGGGAAAAGTTTATTCAACGCTTGGAAGTTTGACCCACCAGTCATGTAATGCCACGTGAAAGTAAAAGTTTTGAAATTTTGGTTCGCCTTTTGCCGACGACTAGTTGTCGGGAAAAGGTTGAATTCCCGATGACACCCTGTTGTCGGGAAAAGTGTTGTCGGGAAAAGTGGTTTTTCTTGTAGTGTTCCTATCATGTCATCTTTTGTTAAGTCATCATTTTCTAGCTTCTTCCCACAACATACCATATTTATATTCTCATTACTTTCCACCAAAGTACCTAACATCCCAATTCCTACTTCCACATAATTTTCCCTAATAGATTCCACGGCTCCTTCTGATGACCGTTGCCGGTACCCATGCTATGTCCATCGTCCCAACACGGTACTACCAAACCAACAAATCTTACAATCGTCGTATATTATCAATCAAAGTAAGGTTGTCATGCGTTTCTCAGTTATGTATCTCCCAAATATTAAAGTCTTTTTATTAGTCATCAATTTCATCAAAAGGCAGTTTTATATCACTTTCATCATATTGACAAGTTGCCTTTGTCTTCAAAAATCATAATATGTAATACGATACACACATTCAACATTTGCAGCTTCACGATTTCTACTTACTAAATGTGAAGTTTCAGTTTCGTCATAGAGAATTGTAGCTATGATTGCATTGATAAAAAGTATATGGCCTCACTCGATGATGATAATGACATGTTTATAATTTATAGAATGTGAAACGGAAAAATGTACGTGTTGTTGAAGTGTGTGTAGGATTATGTAAATTTGTAATATTTATATCGGAAACTATGTCTAGTTTTTAATATTGATTCGTTGCTCAATGGCTAACTCCCCCACCCACCAAGGTCAAATTTAGGGTAAAGATGAGGGGCAAGAGGTGCCATGGCAGATAAATGTAGTCTACGCAAAATTGGTTCCTTAAAAGCATTCACATCCCAGTCTCTACTTTAGAGTTTTCTCTAAAAAATTAGAGACCCATTCGTTCGTGGGGCGTCCATGATCTGGTGGCGAAGCTTGAACAAAAACATTTAGGGGCTGGAAATTTTATGGAACTAATTGAGGGAGGCCGGTCTATGTATGTAGAAATTTCAAACAAAAATCCTGAATTTTACACTATAAACCAAAAAGACGGCGGGGGTTGGGACCACCCCTAGCCCTCACTAAGCTCCGCCCATGCGTGCATCCCACAAACACACCTTAATGTAGCCACGCAATGTGGCATGCTTGGGCAATGCATCCGCCGGTCTAATGTGATCGTTTGCAGGCCTCCTATCACTTTGGTGTTGTGCATACTTAATTTAGGTAGCGTTTGGTATGCATGAATGAACGCTGGAATAGAATGAGCCATTATGTTCTAATGAAATAAACCATGTTTTGCTACACTTAGTAACGAAGGTACCATTATATAAGGAATGCGATTCATTTTCTTTTAATGATTTTCATTCCTTGGGAATGGGTGTTTTTTTTCGTTCCTTTCCTTGAAGTAATGTCTTGATCAATGATCCAACCCATGACTCGACCCGGTACCCGACCCATGATCAAAACAATGACTCGTCCTATTACCCAACCCAAGACTCGAACAATAACTCGATTCATGACTCGACCCATAACCCAACCCATGACACACGACCCAAACCATGACCCGTCCCACACCCTAAACCACGAACCGACCATGAGTTGAACCACAACCCGAACCACGACCCGATCCATGATCCGAACAAGACCCAAATTGTAATTCATTCCTACATCTTTTTCTTCCCACAAAACAACATGAAGTAATGATTCATTTCATTACCACTGGTAACCAAACATAACAATGTAATTGTATGAGTTAATGGAATTGACGAGAGAATGAAATGGAAATGTAATAGAATGGACAAAGGAATGAAATGGATCATTCACATTCTATTGTCATGTTTGGTTATCAGTGGTAATGAAATAAATCACTACGTATTTTGTTTGGTAGAAAGAGTATGATGAAGGAATGAAATACAATTTGGGTCGGGTAATGGGTTTGGTCATTGTTCGGATCAAAGATCGGGTCGTGGTTCAACTCACAGGTCGGTTCATGGTTTAGTTGTGGGTTGGGTCATGGTTTGGGCCGTGAATTGTGTGTCGAGTGACATGGGTTGGGTCATGGGTCGAGTCATGGGTCGGGTCATGGTTTGGATCATGGGTTAGGTAATGGGTCAGGTTATGGTTCGAGTCATGGGTCGGTTCATGGTTTGGGTCATGAGTCGGGTTATGGTTCGAGTCATGGGTCGGGTCATGGTTTTGATCATGGGTTGGGTACTGGGTCAAGTCATAGGTTTGATCATTGATCGGATCACTCCTTCAAGGAAAGGAATGAAAAAAAACACTCTTCCCCTTAAGAATGAAAATCATTAAAAGATAATCATTAATATTCTTTATGTAATAGTACATTCCATTACTTAGTGTAACCAAACATTTTTATTCTATTCCAACTTGATAACTCATTTCATTCCATTTTACATTCATGCATTATAAGCGCTACCTTAGTGTCTTAAACAAACTTAATTAAAACTTTAACATTTTTCATATCTGGTTAACTACTATCTACTGTTCATGTATAGCTTCATGACCGACATATTACCACTCGATAAATTTAAAAAACAGATACCTAGGACGGGCCATCGGATTAGTTTGCATTAATATATTAAGTAATTTAGGAATAAATTGGTGGCCTCAAAGGACGGTGACCGGTGGGTTAGTGTAGTTGATCGATCTGTCAATGTGTAAACAACTTAACATTCACTTGACTTCTTTCATGTTAATACTCTGATTTTTGATGGTTATAGTTATGTATGCATTAATTTCTTCTCCTAATTCCTGTTGTATCGTCCACATACTTCTACAGAACTATGTCATTACTTTTCTGATACCCTACGCCCCTATTACCTCTTGAATTTATGGCCCTTACAGGCCTACTCTTTTAGGGCAAATATCTTTAAATAAATATTTTTTTATTTTATATTGAGCTGTATAAAATTAAGATGGGTTTAAAGAAAACTTTATGATGGGTATAAAAAACCAGATTATTAAAGTTGTTGGTCTGCCTGAAACAAAGCCTAGTTGTTTTTCCAGATTGTTATCCGTAAACATCGCTCGAGGACTACAACTTATTATTGATTATTGTTTTCTAATCAAGTGTAATCGTAATTGATTTGAAACTATACGATATCTTAGAGAAAGTCCAGAGTTCTAAACTCTTAAACTATTGATGTTGCATTATCTAATTAATATATAGAGATACTTATCTGATGATCAAATTATATATTTTATAACTTAAATGCTCAGAGCATGTTTACAACATGATAGAATTATGAGTAAAATTTGTTTTTACTCGATGTGCTTTGCTTAAAACAATGTTTTTCATTCAAGCGTTTAAAAATGGCCTTTTTGTTCCTCCCTCAGACCCTACCTGTAGGTGAAATATACTGAGTACGATGATATATAAGAGTAAGGCATTAATCTTTATATTTTAAAGACTACTTGTGTCATTTAATCAAATCACTAAAAAATCGAATAACAATTAAAGAACAAAAGGACTTAACGTGCAGTTTTCTCAAAGCTTTGGGTGAGGATGACAATGGTGGTTGCGGTGGTCGTTTGTGTCTTCGAGAAACACAACTAGAAAAAGAGGGGGGGGGGGGGTGGCGACACTACTTGTCTGCTTCCACCAATGGTGTTGGTGGTGGTGCCGGAAGACAAAAGTGAAGGGGGTGCGGTAGGTAACAATAAGGTTATGTAATAAACAAAGTTGGAAAAAAATTAAAGTTTGAATAATTACATAAAAAGTCTCTAAAAATAATAAACAAAGTAGAACAAATGCCTAAAAAGTCTAAATACCTTTTCACTTAACAAAAAATATTAACGGTTTTAATAAGTTGGCTTTGATGGAACAAAATTGTCTGGAACCTTGGTCTAGACTCATTGGCGTGCAAGGCACAAGGAGGTTAATATGGAATGGATAATTAATGACAAATCAAAGTGATTTGTTTTAATTTGTTAGGGATAGTTATCGTGTCCTAAAATAGAAGATTTATTAACAATTTGAAGTCTAGAATTAGCCTATAATTACCATGCTATTCATCAAATTGTATGGTTTAGTTTTGTGATAGTTTCTTAATCAAATTAATCATGAGTGTGTTTGTTCCAATATTCTTGTTCTTGTTTGTTACCGGTTAACTTTAATTGGTATCAGTCACGCTTTTTATTTGTTGCCCAAATATAGATTATACTCTTACACAAAAGGCTTTGGTCAGCCCAAATTTCAATCCAGAGGCCCATATCGTCACCACGGCCTGCTATACATCTTGTAATGGGCTCGATTTTAATTGAAAACTTCTTTCAAATCAGAGTATGGATTGTTCTTCAAGCACTGGCAAATTGGCAATACTTGCTTTTAATTGCGTATTTTTAGAAAAGAAACAAATACGGTAACGACCTCAATTCTAACTGTATGTAAATTGTTAATTCGAAAATCTATAATCAATCAAAAACGAAATTGCTTCTGTTTATATGGGTTTGATACAATCAACAATCAAGTGACTAATCAGGCTTTTGGCTGATGGATCAGTGAAGACGAAAAAGAATAAGAGATTAAACACCACATTGGATTATGATCATATTTGAATTAAAATTCAGTTTATTATTCATATAAAAAAAGGAATAATATATTAAACACCTCGTTGGATAAGTACATAATCGAATTATTGCTAAGGTATAAATAGTTTAGTTTTTAATTTAGCACTTACATTATAAATAGTTTAGTTTTAAATTTAGCACTTACATTTTTCATTCTAATTTTCAGTAATTCCAATATTGAATCAGTAACGAAAATCTCAGTTTGTTTACTTGTTTGTTCTTGTTCTTCATCTTCATGTTTTGTTCTTTGTTATATGTTTGATTCGTGATCAATACGCGATAACTCGATTACATATTCAGCGTGTAATCAAGTTGTTGATCTTAGTGAGATCCTATAGATCTACCGGACCTACAAGTGAACATTCATGTCCCATCACGCAAACTTAATTACAAAAAGATGTAGTTAGATGTTGTCAGGTCCTATTTGGACCAAACACGAAAAAATAATATGACCAACCAAAAGTCCATTTTAAAATTTAGTAATATTTGTTTGTTTGAATTTATTGCTTTCAAGATAACCGGATCGGCGGCAACAATATGACCTCAAAGAATATTGGGTTGTTCATCTTGAATGATCTTCAATGACACCATCAACAACATAGGACAAAAAAGATTAAGGTTGTTCATATTGAATCAATGATTGAGACGACTTCATCTCTGTTCCAGGTTGTTGACTCAAGGTGCAACATCGAATCATGAATATGCGTATCACACGAATCATATTCGTTTGACTAAATTTGACGTTGCACCTTGAGTCAAACAGAGATGAAGCCAACTGTCGATTCAAGATAAACAAGATTATTTAAGATAAAAAGCCTTGATCTTCTAGCTCGTTGGTTAATGTCGGTTGAAGGTGATTCAAGATTTCAAAACGAACAACCTGATCTTTTTGTCGACAATATTCGTTTCGTCAATCATCTTTGTTGTCTTGTGAAACCCCTTCGGTTACCTTAACACAACATACAAAACAAGTTAAACTTTTACTAATATGGTATTACTAAATTACAAAATTGCGTTTTGGTCGATCTTAGCTTACTTCGTGTTTTAGTGAAATCAAACCCAAAAATCTATTCAAAATTAAAAGCAAGAACCATACCAAAAGAGCTTAATTGCTCTCTTTATCTTAAGTAATGTTAAATGTTTATGCAATGAAATCATAATTATTTATAAAAATGTTAATCACGAAATTGAAAAATTGTATGGCCCGTATCTGTCCACACAACAGTTCTCTTTATGTGCAGTCATCAGAAGCCAACAAATAACTTTAGGAGATTAATTACAGTTTCATTCAAATTTAGAATGATGGTTCTTAGATCTCCATTGCACGTATAAATGGCAGATTGCATGTGATAACTGATAAACACTAATTGGGGTATTTGATCCAAAATTTGTATCATTAGTATCATAATAATAATATTCATAAACATCTACATGACAGTTTTTCTTTTAATTTCAAAACTCAGAACAATCAGTTCTAAATTGAAGAACACAATAAAAAATAATAAAAAGGAGGGATCATAAGTAAACAAGTATAGTGTGTGAAATATTGATAATTCTTTAAGGTAGTTAAACACTTAAACCTTATGATAATCAAGGTGATTAGCAATGAAGCACATAAACCCGAGTTCATATTTTCTTAAATTCATTGTGTCAACGCAGGTTATTCATCATTCAAAAGTAAATCAGATCATAAATCATGCAAACAGCTGAAAGCTCGAAAATTGTACTAATTTTCATTAACGTTAATCAAACAGGTGACTTGTGCAGCAGAATAAAACTAACAAGAGCATAACAAAGTTTTAGATTCTAGTGAAAGTAAATCAGTTTCAGTTAAGATTTGAGCGCATACTTACGAATCAATGACCTTGATGAATGCTTAATTGGGCTGAAGCAAATATCGGTATAATAAATTGGGGATTAGGGTTTGAAAATGTCGATAATTCATCTTGATGACAATAAAGGCAGGTGAAAGAAAGATACGTACTTGTTGGAACTGCGACCACTTGATTACAGTTCCGGCAATGCCACAAAGTTCCGATGGCGATTCAGGTGACGCCGGACCGGTTGACGGAGCGGCTGCCTGTGTAATATGCGTATATAAATTGAGTTAATTACACTGATGGTCCATGTCATTTACTAGTATTATAGTTTTGATCCCTATAAATTGAAATTTACATTGTTTATCACATGTTTCTAAACGATTAATACACTTCTACACAAGTCGAACGAAATATTTTGTTCATGAACAGTTTATGAACACTCAGCAAACGAAAATATCTTCTCTATGTGTTTGTATATTAGGGAACTCATCTTGTTGATAAACGCAAACAAGAACATACAATTTAGAAAATAAAGATTTTTATTCTCAAACATTATACGCTTGATAATATAAAGCTAAGCAATTGTTATAAAAAAACATAAATGTAAGCGTCTCAAAACAAACATATGTTGGATGTATTAATCATAAGCATAATTATAACAAAATAACGTCTCAAAGATTGAAGTTATAAATGAATAAGTTTTTGAAAAAATACAAATTTCAAATTATTGGCTTCTAGTTTGAAGGTTTGGGCAATAAACTAAACAGTCTAAATCTAGCAATTTAACACATACAATAGATAGACATAATCTAATGAACATAAACAAACATATCAAAGAACATTTATACACACAAATGAACGAATGCGACTTTAGTTAATGTTTGTTCATTTACCCAAATGAACAATAAATCATGTTCATGTTGATTCATTTTTCGAACGAATGAACGTACTTGAACTATCCACACAGTTCTTTTCATTTACGGCCATAAGGTAAACTAGTGGATGTCCTATGGAATGACTTTTTTTAATGATGATTAATTGATTATAGTTTTATACCTAAAAACATGTAGTTAAAAAATATATATCGCATGCTCCATGAAAAATTAGAGTGGTTAAGGTGTTTATTTTTGTTGTAGAGTTGTGAAGTTCAAATCTTATATGAGACACTTGTGGAGTAATTTTGAGAGTATGAGTATATGAGTATGTTTTTCGTTTGAAAAGAAAATCTACCCTACCTACGCCAACTACACTTCATTTATTTGTTAACTCTCATACAACAACACTCTTGTCAACTCTCATATCAACTCTCATATCAACACATACAACCAACATGGATTACTCGAATCGGAAGACGAAGAATACAAATCTAGTGGGTCCTCCATTTTTTTTTGTTGAAAATATAGAAGAGAGTGGGTGTGAGGAAGAGGGTGAGATTTTGAAATGTGAAAAATTATAGAAGAGTTTATAAAGTTTTTTTTTTAAGTTTTTGTTTTTTTTAATGCTCAACGGGCAAAAGAGGAAGTGGGGCCCACCCCCAACGGTCGAAATCATCCATCTCCACGTCGTGGTCTCGGCCACGCCGTGCCCACCACGCCCTCACCACACGTGGGTGTTTCGGTGTTCCAGGGCGTCCACGCCGTGGCCACCACCCTATCACGCCTCACTACATACGGTCTAAAATGCATGTAGTAATCATGCGGACAATCTAAACGACATTAAATTTGGTTACTTTTTTTTCTAGTAGAATCTATCAAAATGGTGTACTTTTATATTAGATCCCGATTATTAGTTTAATACCACATCAAATTCACAAATACATATATCCCTTTCTTTGTAGGGCAACCATAAAAAAGATGGAGAACATGAATTATGCAGAGGAGCTTGTGAGGGAATTTCTGTTCTTCAGAGGATTTACATCCACTTTGCAATCCTTCGATAAAGAACTAGCAACAGATATCGGCAGAGAATTTCACAAAGATAAAATCTTTGACCTAATTTTCTCAGTATACATCCCTAAATTTCAGGCACAAAATTTGACTTCCCTCCTCACATTTTTCAAACAATGTTTTTCTTCATCCGAAACCATCCTGATTACTACCTTATCCAAATTAGAGATCTCAATTCTTCGATATTACATCGTTTACGCTGTGCAATCAGGAAGAAACGACAAGATAATCGAGTTTTTTAAAGTTCATGGCGGTGATTTGCTTCAAAAAGATCAAGACTGGACGTCTTGGTTTGGTGCGTCTTCTGTTAATTAACTATTTTGATCGTTGATTTTCGATTTCTTCAAATTATAACCCTTTTTAAGTTTGTACAGCGATCCCGTATATCAAGAACCCTAATTTGGATCCCCTGTTTCGTGTCTACTTCTCAAAGGAGTGGTTTGATGCACTGAATCTTTCTGTTAAAAATTTCTTAAGTGAAATCTTCAATGGAACTCATATCCTTGATCAAAATTTATTAAATTTTTGGATTTTCTGTCATGGATCTCAGTAATTTACCCCTAATTATGGTGTGTGTTACAGTGAAATCAAAATTCTAGAGTATGAGTAATCATAGACTGCAAATTCGTATATCCAAAATGATTTCAATGAATTTTTAAACCGTTTTTCTGGTATTAATGCAAATTATCCTTAACTAATCCACGCATTCCTGCATTATTGAAAATCAGTTCAGAAAAACACACTATCAACCATCTTAAAAATGATATCAAACATCTTAATACCCGATTATCACAACTTCAGGCTTTGTTGGAGGAAAAAGAAGCTCAATTATCTCAATCCAGGAGGTAAAGTTTTTTTTTAACCATTTGTCTTATTCAAAGTTTGAATTTTTACTGACCGAATGTTCTAATTACAGTAATATTTCAACGACTCGCCAACGAAGCATTGGTAGTAACAATGAATCTGCATGCTCTGTGGTTGATACGCGATTAGGTGGTTTACCTAAAGAACCCATTGGTTCATTCCGTGAACCAAATCTAACTACCACTCATTTGAGTGGAAAACAGTTATTGAATAAGGGTATTATTGTCCATGAGGATCAAGATGCAAGTTCAGCAACGGGTAATTGTGGTGGTAAGAAATTGTGACTTTTGTTTTTCTTTCATCTTGAAATGTGAGTTGAAAACAATTTAAATTGGTTGCAAATTCAGGACATTATGTGTACTTAATATTTAGTGACATATAGCTATGATTGTAGTTACAAATAATACATTTTGTAATTTTAACCGACTTCTTGAATGTCGGTTAAACCTATCTTGCTTGTTATTTAGTGTTTTGTTGAATAAATATGTTTGCGGACACGTGTAATATTTGTGTTACTTTTCAAGTGATTGTTATCTATATGGATTTAGAAAATGATGAACTTCAGCAAGAAGAAGATTTCCCAGAAGTGAAAGTGGATTTCCAGGTGTGATTAATCATTTATTGTCTTTGATTTTTCTTTTCATCATGATTGTCGTCTGTTTTTTATAATTTTATCCAATTAATATTTTTTAGTTATTGTTAAAAATTAAAATCATGTTCTGCAGGAGACATTCTTGGGCCACACAAGCCCAATTAGTTGTTGCAGGTTTTCTACATCTGGAGATAATATTGCAAGTGCTTCTGTCGATGGAACCGTCAGGTAATTTTTTTATTTATAAAGCAAATTATGTTAATCTGTCTATTTATTTATGAAGCAAATAATGTTAATCTGTCTATTTATTTATAAAGCAAATTATGTTAATCTGTCATATAAACGCGACAGAACTTTAAATTATTGTTTTTATTTTTTAATAAATTTGTATATTTTAATGAAGGATATGGACATATGACTCATCAACTTCAGCATCAAGAAATGCAACCATTTATTGTGGGGCCGAAATCATGTCACTTGAATGGGACTGCAAATCCGACCGATTGGTATACCATTTTAATCCATTATTATTTGAAAAAAACAAATTATTAACTGGTATAATGATAGTGCAAGTTTATCTAAGAAAAACCGTTATCAGAATGCTAAAAATTTTAGGATTTAATGTAAATATTTTTAACTGTTTTTTGGAGGTTGTAAATGTTGGAGATTATGAAGTAATGATCTTACATTTAATCGTCCATTTTGACAAAGCTTCTCATAGGCACTGCTGATGGTGGTATAAAAGCATGGAATGTTGATGCAAAAAGAGTTGTTTGTGATCTTAATACTACCACTGAATTTCCGAGGTTTATTTATGTTTTAACTTTTTTTTATTTTGAAATTTTTTTTTGGTGGAGAGTTTTTATGTCAATTTTTATATGTTTTTACGGTTGCAGTGTTCTGGACCTAAAATGCAGCCCAGTGGAACCAATATTTGTGTCTGCTGAACCAATATTTAAAGTTTTGTTAATTTTATTGAAGGCAGTCCTTCCACTTGGAAAAGATCCACCTGCTATAACATCAATATGCTTCAATCACAATGGGAAAATATTAGCAGCTGCTGCAACGGATGGAATGATTCACATGTTTGGTATCCTTAAAAAAAAAAAAAATTATTATATTTTAGTAAAAAAATGAAATTACGCGATGACAAGACCTTAACACGACTCAGATATGTCAGCGGGCCTGCAAATCACGGGCTGGCCAGCCCATGATTCTGCAATCAGCTCTGTTCTTTTTGGGCCTGATGAAACTAGCATTTTCAGTTTAGGTATAGATGGAAAGGTAAATTCTTCAACCAAAATAAACACATTGCCCGCTTTTGACTTTTTTTTAAACCTACTTGTAATTAATGATTTTAAATAATGTCACGTGGCAACACGACAATCAATCCTAAAAAAAATCGTTTTTTGATTTTATTTGAAATTCTAAAATACATCTAAATTTTAAATTCAAGTTTATTATATTTCTAGTTACATAATTATCTTATCTATTTAAAGTTAAAACTTAAAACGCTTATTTTATTTTATTTTATATTAAATTATAAAATAGATTCAAGTTTTAAAAATCATTCAACCCTTTATTTTCAGAATCTCCAACGAAATTTAAAATTTTATACTTAAAAGTTTCTAATCAATAATCTTAAAGCTTATTTATATCATAAACCATAACTTATATCTGACATTGTCTATAATTAAAAGTAGAGATGGATAAAGATGGTAAAATTACGAACATAACATATGTCATTTACAAAAAAGTATATGAATTGCAAAATGTACTTTAATTTTGTAATATTGTACGTAATAAAATACTTCATTTATATAAATTTTTGTACACATCTTATAAATGTTTGTAAACAATATATAATTATATATTTTATATTATTATATAACCCTATATATATATATTGTTATGACAGGTGTTTGAATGGAGCTTGCAAAATCAGGGTAAGATTCTCTGGTCAAGAAATTGCCACCGGTATGTAAATGCATAATACATTTCCGAATCATGGATTTAAAAAAAAACAATTAATTAAATTGTTGACTTAAATATGGTATTAATTTATTAATCCATTATTTGTAGGTTATGTAATCCTGATAATTCACAATCCTATAAACATGAAATGGCTTTAGATGCAAACGGTAAACGACTTCTGGTTACATCTGGTTCAGTTAGAGCACCAATATATCAGGTTAACTTATACTTGTATATCTTTGCGTATATACCAAATGTTGTAAATTGCAATTATGTAAAGACTAATTATATTATTAAATGCTGATTTTGGGTTTGATCAGGTTCAAGATAATATGAATGGAATGAAAACACTTGCTCATAGTGCACCTATTTCAACTGTTGATTGGCATCCAACTTTACCCATCTTCTTGACCGGATCAGTTGATAACTCGGTTCGGGTCACATCCATTTTATGACCTGGTTCAGTTTGCTGAGTTTGGGCTCGTTTTTGTGTTTTGTGTGCTTAGTTTCTTACAGAAAAGTTTTTTACTATTTTTATTTTATTTTTTATTATAGAGGTTATCATCTTTTGGCGGTTGATGGTTCAAAACCGGGTTTAGTTTTGTTTGGGAAAACTAAATAGATGAGTTTGTTATGTAACAGTTTGTATGGTTTATAAGTACACACCGATGTAATTTTTTAAAAATTTTATTAGAACAATTGACGTAATTTGTTTGAGATGGTTTGGTAGTTGCTGATGTTAGAAGTCCAAATCAATTTTGTTATGTGTCACGAAAAAAGTATTTTAATTGACATCTTGACTACCATTTTTTATTTTATTTATATATTGTTGTCTTGCCGTTGGGGTAAGTTAGCCATTGAAATATCTCTTTTGACAATTGGGTTCATTGCTTTTAAAATATTATGTTGCATGCTTCTCGTTATATTTGAATATAATTATATAATAAATTAATTATGGTCACTTTGTTAATTGTTAGTCACCTATTATAATTTGACCAAGTTAATAAATATCAAACAAACAAACCTACCCAGTAAAATCTTACTATCATAGTAGGATCTGGGGAGGGTGGGACATATACATACCTTACCTTTATACCAGAGTGGTAAAGAGACTGCTCCAAAGAGACCGTCGGTTCAAAAGTTTTTTTTTCTTAGTGTATATATATATATATATATATATATATATTAACGATGTATATAAGCAAACGATTCATTAAATTTTATTTATTTATTTTATTTTATAATTTTTTTAATGATTATTTTTATTTATATATATATTTATTTATTAATTTTTTTTAGGGGGGCAACACACATAGAAACAAACTAAGTGTATATCTACCACATGATATCACAATATGAAAACATGTTACGTACACAAATACCCTGATAACCGCACATAGATAGGAAAAAATATAAACATTCAATATAGCACGTGAGCGGTGAGTATGAGCTAAGAAAAGGTCTAGCACCTATTCCATGCCTAGAGTCAGACCTAAGTCTAAATGAGCTCTCAAAAACCTCTAGAAATCCCTGATCTTTATTCTACGTCTCCAGTAACTCCTATCACTGATTATGTCCTCCGAAAAATGCAAATCTAACAAATCATGTCGAATCTGCTCATCCCAAGTCAACTTGGGTCTGCCTCTGTTTTGCTTCCCCTCCACTGTAAGGGTCCTCACTATCCTTACAGGCGCCTCCATTTGTCTTCTTCGCACATACCTAAACCATCTCAATCTTCCCTCCCCTAATTAATAGATATCAAAATGTTTGTTAAATACTTAAATTGATCGAATCAACGCATGTGGTGGCTAACAGCCTAACATCAGCATAGGTTAAAAATGGTATCAAGTCGACGTGACAAATTTAATAAAGAGCTTAATTACATTGCATTATATGATAGAACTAGGAAGCGAACCCGCGCGCTGCGGCTTGCGCCTGTTTGTTCAAGGTGATGCAATCGTTAAATTCTATTTAATATTGTTAAGGTTTTTCTAAAAGAAAACTAATGCAAGC
>WOUH02000009.1:3733961-3758384 GCA_009936405.2 Stevia rebaudiana
TAAAACACAAATCATGACACAAAAACCTACACATCGTATAACACAATGATGCATATCAAAAACACAATGATTGAGTTTAGTTCACTTTTAAAAAAAAAATATTTAATTTTTTTATTTTTAAACTTAAAGAAAAAATTATTTTTTCTGGGCGTTAATTTAAAAAAAAAATTGATTTTTTTTTTGATTTTTTTTTAAATTTTCGAATTTTTTTTTTAAATTTGATTTTTTTTTTTAATTTTAAAATATATTTTTTTTTGGCGAGCTGGACACAATTACCAATGTATCCCTCCTTAAAAAATTCCCTCATGCCACATGTCGTTACCAAAGCCCTCCCTACCCTTTTTACCTTAAGTCTCCTCCCTATTTGAACCCAACCCATGTATGTTAATAATCGAGTCCTATCTAAAATAACATATCTTCGGTCTCATAATATCAATATATGTTATTTTTTATACAACTTGGTTTTATGTCGAACCACAAACATAAAAGTAAAACCGATAAGTGTATTCAAATTAAAATATTATTTATTGCATGTTATTAAAGAAAAGTTATGAAAAATAAAAATAAAAGAAAATTAAATTAAAATTGCATGTAAATGTCTTAAACTGAATAACTTGTGAAAATGTTTTGAAAAGGACCGACACATTATCAAATTCTTCATAAACTTTTCATTTATTAACAAATTTGACTTAAACTGGTTATTTTAATTTTAAAAATAGCCTATCGTCTATTGTCCTAATGTCACTTGCCACTAAATTACCACGAGTTCAAATTTTAAAGCACACGATAGAATGATTTAGAAGCAGATATTAAAGGACTTGTGTTAGTCTTAAAATTATTTTCGATAAAAATAAATAAATCATATGTACTAAAGCATCAAAACAATATCATTTACGGCTCTAAACCAATGGCTTATTATAAACCCACGCGTTTTTCAAGATAAGATTGCGATTATAAAACAGTGATTTATATAAAGCGGCATCATTACACTCCTTTAGTTGAATTATCACCCTTCAAATCCAATCATAAATCAAATCATTTGACTAATTATCCATCTTTATCTCTAACCCAACGCCACTACCAACTGAGCAGATCGTTACTTCTCACCACACTTCACCATCTATAAACCACCCTCATCGAGATCTAAACAACTCACAGATAGATCCGATTACCGAATCTTGACGTCGGTTGCAATGAGAGAATTAACGACCGACAACAACCACAGTAACGCATCGTCATCACCACCACCACCGCCGCCACAAGCTCTGCTTGAAAGACTCAAAGATTATGGTCAAGAAGATGCATTTGCTTTCTGGGATCAACTGTCATC
Source organism: Stevia rebaudiana (assembly GCA_009936405.2). Classification (NCBI taxonomy): domain Eukaryota; kingdom Viridiplantae; phylum Streptophyta; class Magnoliopsida; order Asterales; family Asteraceae; genus Stevia; species Stevia rebaudiana. The sequence goes on from WOUH02000009.1 coordinate 3,735,292, forward strand.
TGACCAACAAAACTTTCTCGTTCAAGAAATTGAGGTTCGTTTTTGTTCCCCAATCGGAAAAATTCAATCTTTTTTTTAGATCCTTCATTACATTATAGATTGTTATAGATCCTGATATTTGATTAGTGAAATCTTGGAAATATCGTTTTGCTAAATTGGGAAAAATGCTACATTGGGTTTCTGAAATTTTTGTAATGTGTGTTTGTTTTGTTGTTGTTTTCGCAGAGTTTGGATCTTCCTAGAATTGATCGAATGATTCGCTGCTCATTTCAGTCACATGGTTAGTTTTGGTTCTATAATCTGTTTGTGTTTTTTTTTTACTGTGTGTGTGTGTGTTTGTGTTGATGATGATGATGATGATGATTGATGCTTGGTTATGTGAGTGATGAATCAGGTCTACCAGCAGCTGCCATTGAACCGGTTCCTGAAAGTTTTGTGTCGACTGTTGAAGACAGAAAGCTTGAAGATCGAGAAAAATGGTGGAAAATGGGGTTGACTGCTATTTCAGATGGAAAATTAGCTGTGTTACTTTTATCTGGTGGACAGGTATATCAAAAATTTTAATATTATTTTGATTATTAATCACAATTATGTTAATCTGAGAATTACTCATCACAATTATGTTAATCTGATTATTATCAGTTTCTGCGAATTTTGATATGGTTTTATGCTTTACAGAATAATTGGGGGGATATTGTAATTTTAAAATTGTACCGAGTTTCTATTTTGGTATTTATTCAAAATGATTCTTATATATTGCACGATGAATCTTTATTTGTCTCTAGTTATCTACTTAAATTTTTTAAAATGATGCATGAATGTTAAAGAAGCTGGTAATTATATGATATTTCCTTTTGCTTTTTGGCTTCTTAAGATGCCCACAAATGACAACTTGATGATGAAACCTTGAGCATAATTAAAGGCGGTGTAAAGCAAATCATGCTTTAAGAAAGCGCGTAGTGAACGAATAGTCAATGATTATATAGTAAAGTTAAATTAGGTTTATGTATCTTTTTTCTTAAATTATTAAGCATTTGAAAATTAAAAGCAAAGAGGATTATTGATTTTTAGCTTAATTAGTTCAAGTTTAACTTTGCTTACTAGAATATCTTTTCATGCACATATGAAGTCAAAGATGATTATTGTAGATGAAAAAGGCACTTTTAATACATAAAAAGGTCATTTTTCTTAAAGAACATTATTACTGCATTTTTTGACCACTAGACCCTTTATTTTATTTTTTTAAATCATGATTTTATTAACAAGTTGTTTCTGTTTTTTCAACATGTTTTTGCTTATGATTAAATTTCAAATGCAGGGGACACGCCTTGGAAGTCCTGCCCCAAAAGGATGTTTTAGTAAGTCTTTTACAAATGATTCATTATTTATTTATTTTTTTTTTTAAATGATTTATTACATAAGAAATTAGTATAGTCTGACTGTATTTGATCCTGTCATTTTTCTATGTTTTAGTAAGTCTTTTACATATGATTCATTATTTCTTTTTTATTTTTTCAAGTGATTTATTACATAAAAAATAATTATAGGTTGACTGTAATTGATCCTGTCATTTTTCTTTGTTTATAAATTAATTAATTAACTTTTTTTTGTTACACATTGATTCAATATCATTTTTTTCCAATTTAGATATCGGACTTCCATCTGGAAAATCACTTTTCCAGCTTCAAGCTGAGAGAATTTTGTGTCTCCAAAGATTAGCAGCTCAATCTTTAGATAGGGGTGAGTTTAAAAAAATTATATTATTTTTCAAAATTTTATTTTTTTAATAATGTCATTCTTTTTTGTTTATACAGGTTCTGGTAACGTTGTACCGATTCATTGGTACATAATGACCAGCCCATTTACCGATAAATCCACACGCGATTTCTTCAAAAATCACAAGTATTTTGGTCTTGAAACTGATCAGGTAAACTAATTTTAAATTCTCCAAATTTCCAAATTTTTTTAAAAATTTAGAATATTTTTTAATTATGTTGTGAGCTATTTTATTTAGGTCACATTTTTTTCACAAGGCACAATACCTTGTGTTTCAAAAGACGGTAGATTTATTATGGAAACACCATTCCAGGTGGCAAAAGCTCCTGACGGTAATGGAGGCGTTTATTCAGGTATATATATATATATAATCAGAATTTGTAAAACACTTAAAACAACCAATAATACCTATTTAAACATCATGTAATTATAACAACTTTCAGCATTAAAGTATTCAAGACTTTTAGAAGATATGTCAACTAGAGGCATTAAATATGTGGATTGTTATGGAGTTGACAATGCCTTGGTATGTAGTTTAAATCACTTCAATCTGTTAATAATTTTAATTTTTTTTTAAAGTTTACGATGAATAATTTTTTATAATACCAGGTTCGTGTTGGCGATCCTACTTTCTTGGGTTATTTCATTGATAAAGGTGTTGCTTCAGCTGCTAAAGTTGTCCGTAAGGTGAAATTAGAAAAATAATTAAAAAATTTACAACCTCTAATTAAAAAAAAATAAAAAAATGTGAACTTTATTGACCGTGTGCTAATTACAGGCGTACCCTCAAGAAAAGGTCGGTGTATTTGTAAGACGCGGTAAAGGTGGACCCGTAACTGTAGTTGAATATACTGAGTTGGATCAATCACTTGCGAGTGAAATTAATCAGGGAACTGGTCGACTTCGTTACTGTTGGAGTAATGTATATTCATTACCATATTCTTATATATATATATATATTTAAATAATTTATATAAAATTTAATATTTTATTTTAATAATATTTCAGGTTTGCCTTCATATGTTCACATTGGACTTTCTGAATCAAGTTGCTAACAGTTTGGAGAAGGACAGCATGTAGTATTCAGTATTCACTTCACCTTTCTGGTTTTTTGGATTGGATTATTATTGTAAAATATAATAATAATATTATTTTTTTTTTTTGTACTTTTACAGATACCACCTTGCTGAGAAGAAAATCCCGTCGATCCATGGTCAAACAGTTGGATTTAAGTTAGAACAATTTATATTTGATGCATTTCCATATGCACCTTCAACAGCACTTTTTGAGGTCATCACTTAATTTTTATTTTTACAAAGTTGATTTTTTTTTTTGGCAAAAAATAAGGAAAAATAACTTTTTTTTTTTGTGTTTGTTTTTATATAGGTATTACGTGAAGAAGAATTTGCGCCTGTGAAAAATGCAAACGGGTCAAACTTTGACACTCCAGACAGTGCGCGACTTCTTGTTCTCCGTTTGCATACGCGTTGGGTGGTTGCAGCTGGCGGTTTCTTAACTCATTCGGTTCCTTTGTATTCCACTGGTAAAAAATACTTCACCAATCACCAGACAACATTTTATCTGCGTTATTTGGATTATTATCAGCCAATGGGTCATAAAATAGATTTTTAAAATCCAATTTGCCCTTTTAGTTAAAGAAAAGAGAAACTATACATTATGTGCTAACTGGTGTAATTTTTATAAAATATTGTAGGTGTTGAGGTTTCGCCACTTGTTTCGTATACTGGAGAAAATCTTGAACCAATTTGTCGCGGTAGAACATTCCATGCGCCTTGTGAAATCACATTCTAGCTTTTTCATCTTAGTTTTGTTTTTGTTACTTTTTTTTATTTTATGTTTTGGCATTTTAGATTCCTCATATAGCAGGATTTCTGATAAGAATGTGTATGAATCCACCTATACCTCAACTCATATTGAGATTGCTTGTGTAACACGGCTTCTTTTTATCCTCATATACCTCTACTCATTGAGATTACTTGTTTAACAGGCTTCATATTATTCATTAATCACAAGACATTGTCAAGTGGTAAGTTTGACTAAAGTGACACATTTACTAAAAAAATAACATATTGTTCTTGGTATTTAAATACTATGTTTACAAACAACCAAATAAAAAAAAAGCTAAAAAGTAAAAACAATCAATTTTTTAACTATTGTTCATTTCTGTGCAGCAGAAAACACCTACAATTCATATATTTCAAGTTTTTTCTTACACAACTTACAAAACAAAACCCTATAAAAAACCGCTTCTTAACCACAACATAAGCCTACAAAAATAAAACCGCTCATCAAGACTCGCGATCACCTTGACCATGATCCAACCCCGACGAAATATCGCGAGTTGTTAAATCCAACTTGTCTGTTCCCGGTCCGTTACACGCGCTATCTTGTTTCGGGTCTGTTTCAATTGGATTTGAATTTGAAGGTGGTTGCGGTGATGCAACCATGTCTTGGTTAACCGGTGGCGGTTCATTGAGATCTGGTTCAGTCCAAGACGGTTCGGAAGTTGATTGTAGAAGCTCCGGTTGTGGTCCCGCCTTACTACCGGAGGTAGAACCACCATGTCCGTCTTCTAGCGACGGTTGGTGGCGGAGCCCGCCATGTGAATCGCTGCTGCTGCCGCCACCACCTTTCGTATTTTTCAAATTTTGGCAGGGATCTGCAGAAACAGTTGGTGGCAGTTGGGGTTCGTGGAGTTGCTGAGCTGGCACGTTAACAGCTTCCCGAAGCCAATGAGGCAATTTGTTGTTACCCGAAGAACTACTCTCACCAATCTCATTCCTTAATCGGGACTCGGTATCAACAACATTCGGTATTTTAACACCATCGTTAACTCCCAATTCATTCAAATTAAGAGATCCTAAACTAGCGGGTCCAAAAGGGTTCGGAATAACCGATTCGGTTGATGGGTCCACAGCACGAAACCGTTCAGGAAACCTCATCGGGAATGGAGGGAAGCCGTCATGCTGATCTGGACTTTCAAAAGACGTTGAAGGACCATCGAGAGCCAATTTCATGTCCATCAAATGTGGCGGGAAACTCGTGGGACCCGCAGCAAACCGACTTCTGTTTAACGCGCGTTTCATCATTCCATCAGAAATGTTGGGAAAACCCGAAGATTTTAAGGATGGTTTTGAACCGTTGGATTGCTTCTGAGGCCGGATATCCAACACCTTAACCTGTTCCTCTTCCCATCTTGCAGCCAAATCTTCCCAACTCCTGAATCTTGAGAATTTGAGACGCGGGTCCCGCAACATGGTTTCCCAACTACCCCGCCCGTGTCTCCGAACACCGATCCACAAAAAATCAAGTTCCTCTTCGGACCAAAATTCTTGAACAAATTTCCTTTTATTTACTAAATTACCCACACCCGGACCTGAACCGGTTCTCATCATTATGTTTTCTAGAACCTTCCGGTGGTTTTCAGGAAAAGACGAAGACGGTTGAGGCATTTGATCCATTTCTTGTTGCGGGAACCTAAAATTTGGCAAGAACGGGACCGAGAGGAAATCTTGAAGAGATCCAATTGATTCACCGCCAATTGATCTCCCTAAAGATAGACTCGGAAAATATTCACTTTGGTGTTGACCAAAACTCTTGACCGGAAATGGTAACTTCGACAAAAACGATTCGTCGAAGGGTAATTTGGGCAACACCATCTTTTCATGAGGATGAGGTAAACCGCCACCAGAACTCTCTGAAGCAACATGCTGCAAGGAGATCAAGATCATCAAATCTATTAATTAGTCCAACTTCTAAAAAATAAAAAAATAAAAAAAGGTGATTACACAAATGGTCCATGTGGTTTGCTAAAAGTAAAAGGTTTGGATATTAAGGGTTTAAAATAACAGGTTTGAGTTTTACGCTTTTAATTTTGTAACGAGTTTGGGTATTCAGGCTAACTTTTATAAACTTTTTGGTTATTGAAATGACCAAAATACTTCGACTTTTTAAATAATCAAAGTCAAAGGTTTTTTTGGTCATTTTACCCTAATTTAACGCAAAAGTTAATGAAAGTTAGTCTTAGTTCCCAAACTCGTTACCAAACACAAAGCGTAAAACCAAACTTGTAATTCTAAACCCTTAATACCTAAACCTGTTATTTTCCGCAAACCACAGGAACCATCTGTGTAATCAACTCTTGAAGAACGACTTTTGTAAAAAAAAAAAAAGATACCGGATTAAATAGAGGTACACTGGCATTGATGGATACCGTCTCGTGTGGTTTAGCATCAGCATCACTCGAGGTCCCAGAGCAAGGTGCTAGGTGAAAGGGGAATTCAAGAGTGGGCCCACGTTTGTTTTTCTTGTTAGATTTAGACGCGATCCTCTGAGATGATTCCATCAACTTAGAATTTGGAGCACATAGCCCAAGAACCGGAAGCAAGTTTCTATTTGGGACCTAAAATTGATCATCTCGTTATTCAACCCGCCGAAGTGTTTATCATTTTATAAATATAATAATAATAATACGCGTTTACATACCTTGCTTGTTTGGTTGTCTTCGGTTGATGGCTTTTCGTTAGTCGGTTGATTTGATCTCAACATTAAACTAGAACCTTCTTTGAGAAGGAATTCTTTGAAAGCTTTCATTTGAGCTAGCCTTAGTTTTTGTCGCGCACGAAGCTTAGAACTATCAAAACATCATATTTCAACATATAAAATTATAAATATATATGATTTCATTATTTTATAAAGAGTTGTATTAAAGACATGAAACTCACTACTTAGTCTTCAAAGCTAATCCAGCTGGTGTATATTCCCGGATAGGTTCCGGTTCAGGCTCTTCATCACCACCATTCTGCAACGATTAATAAATTAATAAAATTTATTTTTCAAATTTTCCAACATGAAACTCGAATTTGTTAACGAAAAATACCTCCAATGTTTCAATAGGGCGTTGAGCATACACCTCCCTGTATGAAACGGCTTTTCTTTGCCTTTTTCCTCGACCAAGAGCCGCTTCTTCCTCACTCTGGTATTTCTCCCATCTATAAATCAATATAAATAACATAAAAAATGCAAATAAATCACCAACTTTAATAAAAAAGGAGTTAACTACACATAGGTTCTACCGTCTAGGTGAAACGACCAAATTACCCTTTGGTTTTGACTAGCAAAAGTGTAAGGGTATTTTGGTCAATTCCAAGTTAACAGAAGTTAGCCTTATATCCAAACACGTAACAAAATTGAAAGCACAAACCCCAAACTTTATTTTAATGCTTAGTACAAACCTATTACTTTATCTAGACTATAAGAACCAACTATGTAATTAACTCTTAATAAAATGTTTAAATGACTCCCATTACCTGACTCTTAGAAGCCGGTCCCATTCATTTTCTTCAACAACATTCCCAGAATTATTATTATCCTCTTTCTTTTCTAAATTCATTGCAGAAGCATCATCAGTTACATCTACAAGCGGTTCACTACCTCCTTGTTCTTCAGTTAATTCATCATTCCAATCCAAAGACTAAGTCAACCAACAACAAAAAAACCATAACTAACAAAACCGTCGAATCCATATAAACCTTAAGAATTAAGAGTGAACTACATTCACTTTTCGTCCCTAACAGTTTCAATCCACCATTACCAGTTTTTGCCACTAACTTTTCTAGTCATAACAGTTTTCATCCCTGAACCTTAACATAAAACGGTTACAAGTTGAAACGTTATAGACAAAAACTGTAAAAGACTTGAAACGTTAAGGACGAAAACTTGTAAGACTTGAAACGTTAAGCACGAAAACTGTTAAGACTTAAAACATCGGGAACGAAAAATGTTTAGATTTGAAACATTAGGGACCAAAAGTTGTTCAGACTCGACTGAAACTGTTAAGCCTTACAAACGTCAGGGACGAAAAATGCAGTTTACTAAAAAATTAATTACACAAATGGTCCATGTGGACATTTGATTTAGGCAAAGTAACATGTTCAAGTACCAAGCAAAAAACTAACAAGTTTGGTGTTTGTGCTTTCAATTTTGTAACAAATTTGGGTATTAACTATAAAGTCCAAATTCAGTGAACTTTTCCATTAAATTAAGGTGAAATGACGACCAAAATACCCTTTTATACTCAAACTCGTTATTAACGTAAAAGCACAAAACCCAATCTTGTCAGGTTCTCAAACCATAGGGACCATTTGTGTAATTAAATCTAAACCTTAAAATAGTTTCCTAATGTACCTTCACAGATCCAAGCATATCATTTTCTGAATCAAATTCACCATTTTCAGAAGAAACATATTCAAGATTTGACCGGTCAAGCAGCTTCAAAATTGCAGATTCATCCCATACAATCGTCGAATTCCCATCTGTACACTTATCTTGGTACACATCACCCAAACCACCGGTACGCTTTTTAGTCTTATGTTCTGTAATTACACTTTCGCCCTCTTTGTTTCCACTATTTTCACCATCTTTTACAGCAGAATCATTAAACAGTTGTTCAGTTCCCCATCTTAAAATATCCTCAACTTCCTTTTGAGATCCAGATTTATTCACAAAAAGCTGATCAAGCATCAGTTTCTTTTTAGCCAACTGTAAAATCCGTTCTTCAACACTTGCACGAACCACAAGTCGGTAAACCAGAAGCCTGTTTGATTGACCGATTCGATGCGCACGGTTCATCGCTTGAATGTCAGCATGCGGGTTGAAATCAGAATCATAAATTATAACCGTATCAGCAGTTGCTAAATTGATACCGAGTCCACATGCTCTTGTGGATAATAAAAACACAAACCGACTTTTGTCATTGTTAAACCGTTGGATCGCCATTTGTCGGTCAGCAATAGAAACCGAACCGTCGACCCGCTCGAACGTTTTTGGACCAAATTCAATGTTTAAATAATCCTCGAGAATGTCTAAAAGTTTAGTCATTTGCGAAAAAATCAACACGCGGTGGCCTTCTTGTTTTAAAATTTTAAGCATGGAATGCAACAAAGTCAACTTAGCGGATGCTTTAATACGCATATCATGAAGAAAGTCAACCGACCCGATTTCCGGTTCGGTTCCCGGAATCAAATACGGGTGGTTACAAACTTTCCTCAATTGCATAACAATGTTCAACATCGATTGTTGCGGTATACCTTTCCCAATGTTCCTCAAAACCTGATAATTTTTAGTCAACATAGCGCGATAATATTCCGCTTGAATCGAAGTCAACTCAACCGGAACGATACGCTCGGTTTTCGGGGGAATATTCTGCATAGCATCCTTTTTAAGCCTACGAAGCATATGCGGGGCCACAAGTTTCTTCAACTCATCAACTTTTTCAGCGGTTGAAAGATCATTAAACCGATCTTCAAATGCTGACAATGACGGAAACGAAGCGGGTTGCAAAAAATTTAACAAATTATACATTTCGCCTATGTTGTTTTGCAGGGGCGTTCCCGTCAATAACACACGATGTTGGAAAGAAAACGTGTTAAGTAAACTAAAAAGTTTACTACTTGCGTTTTTTAACCGATGACCTTCGTCAACCACGAGTACTTCCCACGGGACCCCACATAAATGAGATGAATCAGCAAGAACCATTTCATAGGTAGTTAAAAGAACATTAAACTTATAACTGCTTGTTTTCTTGTTACTTTTGTTAATTGAATCATTCGCGTGCCATTCGAATTGACGCATTAACGTACGCGCGCGTGCACAACCATGATATTCCACAACATTTAAATTCGGGGCCCACACGGAAAACTCAGACATCCAATTAGGCATGGTTGAAAGAGGAACTAAAACTAAAGAAGGTAATCGCGCTTTAAACTCAAAGTATAATGATGATAGAAACGCGCTAGCGGATATTGTTTTCCCAAGGCCCATTTCGTCTGCGAGAATGACGTTTTTACCCCTGTGCCAACATTTTCGTAACCAGTTTAACGCTTCGAGTTGATGCGGGAATAATGAACCGCCTAATTCTTTTGGCTGCTCGGTTAGAGTGATTACATCGCCTTTTCCTCTTGAAATTACATCTTTATAACTGTCTTTTTCAGCTGCTTGAGTTTCAAATTGTTTAAATAAATCGATTAGATGAGAATATTTTTGAATCATGGGTAAATCGGTCTTTTCCCATGTGCATTCATCATAAGGTAATCCGGTCCATTTTACAAAAACTTCAGTTGAACCATCGGTTGATGAACGTTGAGCAATTATCCTCTGTGGTATCTTCCACCGTTCTTCACATATATTTATCACCATTGTTCCGTATTTACCCTTGTAGTTGTCGAGTTTCCTTTTAGCAAGAATTTTCAACTCAGATTCAGATACCCAAGTGTTGTGTAAATTAGATTTTCCGACCCATTTAATTAAAAACTCATACAATATTGCGGTCGTCTCATTATTTGATAAAGATTTGATATCATCATCTTCAGTTATTTTTGTCAAATCATCTGATTTTAATGCAGATTCTTCTGTATCAGTCTCATCTGTTGCTAAAGAATTAAGATCACTCGCAGGTTGACCCGTTGACCCTGTGACATTTTCTTCTGTACAATCATTAACCACATCTTGAATATTGGAAATTGTTGTGTTTTTCTCTAATTCTCCATTGGTATTGTTGTCAATAATCATTGATCTCTGAGAAGGCGTTATGTCGGTTTCTGTTACGGAAACTAAAGATTGTTTTTCGGTAACTTGTATTCTACAACCCAAAACCCGATCAACCTAAAAAAGAAACATATATAATCATAAACATGCATATTTATATTAATATTTTGTGGTCAAATGTATAGTATGTAATTGCATATAGGATTAACATTATGATATATTATTCGAAAGATTACCAATTGAATTTTGTCGACGGCTTGTTTTGAATGTTTAACCAATTTATCAACTTTTTCTTCTTCTTCTTGTGATTCAGATGGATTTTCTCGAATTTCCATCTGTTTAGTAGAGACATTTTAACGATTATTAGTTTTTAAAAATTTAACCTTTGAATAAACACTAATTAATATATTTCTTTGAAAATTTGTACCTTATCTTTTGACTTAATATCACTAATTTTACTTCCCATATCGCTTTTTGACAAAGATTTAGTCTTTGCATGCTTAATCAACTTTCTTTTTTGTTGAGATTTACTTGTTTCTCTAACTTCCAACTTTCGGGTCTTTTTTTTAACATCATCAGAACGAATCTTTCGCCTTTTTTTCTCGGGTTTTTCATTTGCAGCCTCTTTCGATTGCTCTCTTTCTCGTTTCTTTTTCTTTTTTTCTTTCTTTTTTTCTTCAGTTTTCTCCAACTCCGTCTCTTTTGTTTCTTCCAAATCCGACTGTTTTTCATTATCAACATCCAAAAACGATGAACTTATTTCTGAAGAATCATCCAATGATGGTACATCCACTTTCAGGCCCACAGATAACGATTTCTTTTTTCTTGATGACTTTTTAGTCCCAATATTAGTGTTCTTCAAGATTTGAGACGCCTTGTTGTTTTTTGCAGATTTAGTTTTACTTTTTTGTTTCTCAATTGTAACCTTTGTTCTTGCTCGTTTTGAAGTAGATTCTGATTTGTCTACCGCCTCAACCGTATTAGTTTCGGAACAAGTTGGACATTGCCACTTGTCATTCGGGATTTGCTGAAAACCATAATAAAATACGGAAAAAGGAAAATGAGTTATAAATTCAACATGTTCTGTTAGATTATTAATAGAGTTAGTTACACAGATGGTCCTTGTGGTTTGCAAAAAATAACAAGTTTGAGTACTAAGTTAGTTTTATGCTTTCAATTTTGTAACGAGTTTGGGTATTAACGCTAACTTTTGTTAACATTTCCATTAAATTATAATGAAATGACCAAAATAACCTTTGACATTTTATGCAGTAAAAGTGAAATGGTGAAAAGTCAAAGGGTATTTTGGTCACTTCACCCTAATTTAACGCAAAAGTTTACGGAAGTTAGTTTTAACCCAATCTCGTTACAAATTGAAAGCATAAACCCAAACCTGTTACTTTAAACCCTTAGTACCCAACTTGTTACTTTTCGCAAACCACAGGGATCATATGTGTAATTAACTCTTATTAATAAAAAATATCATAAGAAATACACGAGCATGCATACCTTAAGAGGCGGGTCAAGGCATTTAATATGATACTTTTTTGGACATACGCTACAACGGATCAAATCGCCACCAAGATCACATATGACGCATTCACGATAAGACTAAATAATTAAAATAAAAAAGAATCAAAACACATCCCATTAGTAAGTAAACTATATTAACCGATTTCACATAAGTAATAACTCACTTTATTTCCTTTCTTTCTGGTAGGCGAATGATTAGAAGAATGTTCTTCTTTAACTTTGGACTTTGATGAAGTGCTTGTATGAGAATCTAATGGTAAAGAATCTTTTTTGTCGCCATTGGATTTTAATGCACCAATTTTCTTTCGTTTGCGCTTTAAAATCCAATTTCCATTTATAACATCACTAGTTGATGATTCATTGTTCTTCATTTTAGGATCTAAATGTTTCATTTAACAATATCTCAAACAATCATTGCATGACTTCATGCGGTCAAACTCCAGTTCACTGTACCAGAAGAGAATATATATAAAAATATTATTATATTAAAAGTGAATTAGTTTAAACCAAGTAAAGAATCGCATTATTTAAGAAATACTATATAAGAAACTGAACTGAAACACAACACAAAGGTCCAAAAACAGGAAAAATGTTGTTGGTGATATCAATATGCATTATAAAAAATGTCATTTATATATGGAAAAATATCATAATAAAATATCAAAGAAATTGGCTTGAAGCAATATCTAAAAGCATAAATAACCGAATAAAAACTACATTCTAGCATGTCCTATTGTGTATCAGTGGCAGAACAAATTGCAAAAACTTAAAACAGTAAAAATACATTGTTTAGTTAATTAAACAAGTGCCATCACAGCTTCATGTTGTTCAAGTATAGAAAAAAAATTCACCATTTACACATTTGAATAACAGTAATCAAATGACAAAAATCAGCTTATATAAAAATTTAATAAACCCCAAAATTAATCAACTTCCCCAATTGATTTTCCAAAGTCAACCAACGAACAGTCAAACCAAATTCAAAAAAGCCCTCTTTGACTTGATCAACAACATACATTCAACCAGCCCCAATTCAGCAAAACCCATTTCACATAAACACAAAACGATCAAGAATCGAGACTAGAATCAGCAGGATTCACCTAATCGGAAAAAAAAGGGTCAAATTGAAAAATTGTGCAAGCAAACTAACCAATTAACCAAAACAAAGGTAAATTATGAACTCACCAAGCTCTGAAACAGTCGATCAAAGACAACAAGACGACTGAACCAACAAGAAATCACATGAGATTGAAGGGTTTGACGAGATGTGTGTGTGTGTTCTAGGGCATGCGATAGAAGGGGGCAAATCGAATAAATAGAGAGAGAAAGAGTATATGACACGTAATCGACGAGGATAAATACACACACTGACATGGGTTTGTGTGTGTTGTTGCGAAGCGAGAAAGGGGCGGGGATGGACTCCATAAAGGCCCCTGATTTAACCAATTCCATCTTGCCACGTGGATATTATCAGGACGACTATTGTCCCCTTCGTCATCTTTCTCTCTCATCAACGACTCGTCTTTTTTCATGTTTTGTGCATCGTCTTCCATGCTTAGAGAGAGAAAGAGAGAGTGGTGTCCCCCGTTTCTCATGATCACCATCATCTGCTTTCTGTCTACTGCATTTCTTCTCTTTTTATATTTGCCCGCTGCTTCTTGCTTTACTTTTTAGCTTTTTTAGCTTTTTTTAGCTGATTTGTGTAAAGAAATAGAAGATATTTAGTTCCAACATACAATTATGTTTTCACAATTTTATTCCTTTGTACTTTGTAGCACTAAGAAGTTCTTAATTTGAGACTTCTCATGATGTATGAATTCAAACATCATTGGACTCGTCATGAACCTTAGGGCTTATGATCAAACTCTATTGTGATTAATTTGTGAAGCTTGCTCAAGAGTAAGAGAGTGGAATTGAATGTAAGAGTAAACAAATGTTTGCATTCTCGTTTCGGGGGATGTGTCTATAGGTTGAGAAATTGAAGGTGGTTATGTTGTTACGGTGTTGTTACTAATAAATGCGCATGTCTGATCTTGCCGGACAGTTATAATGAGTCCTGGTATGATTAGCGATTATAGTTATACCTTTTATGAATAAAGCGCAATATTTTTATTGTTGTGTCGGTGCATTTAATGGATCCGAGTTGCACTGGTGGTATTTTGAGTTGCATTAATGCATGAGGCGGGTTTGTCGTGGGTTGTCTACCGATAGCGGTAATATCGTTTTTTTATTCAATGGTTGTAGAGATTAACCTTCACAAAGTTGGTTTGGAGGTTAGATCCATTGGGTTCTCCATAGGAGACCTGGTTTCGAATTATGTTGAGCTTATCTTTGGGTGGCCAGCCTTTGGGTGATGATGTAAGCGATGAGACTAAGGAATCATGTTACGGGTAACGTGGGACAGAGTGAATGCAAACCCTACAACCAACTAGTCTAACTATTTGGGGAGTCTGGGTCCCGAAAGAGGTCGTTGCCTCCCACGTCTTTGGGCCTGAGGAGGGTTAGTCGCGCGCTGTCTAACGATAGCCATGATATTGTTTTTTTATCTAATGTTTGTAGTGACTTTGTCTTGAGTTGCATATTTACTTACGTAGGTGCTAACATCACTCGTTCACACATGTATTAATATGAGTAACGACCCCTAAGCCCCCATCATGCCCCTTGGTCCAACATGATATGAATTTTGTGAATGTCTTGTTTGTCACTTTCATCTACAAAATTCACATATGTGATAACTTAATTCATGGCAAAGGTGGATATTGTCATGTTCACTATGAGATGTCCTACTTCCTTTGTAAAGCATACTTAATCAGTCAATCTCTGAATCTAGTTCTTTCGAACTCATGTTAGAACGACATGCTACCCATCATTTATATTTCCTTACACCATCTTTTAGTTATGCGAGTTGTTTATAAGGGGTAAGATATCCTGTGATAATTAGTTATGTTAACGCTAATAAAAATTCTAATCTTTGACGTTGCTTATAAGGCACTTATGGTTTTCCTATTGTATCGTTGTTCCATAAATTTATAAGTAGGTTCGGTTGATGACTATTTCATCAAGGAAAAAACTGAGTCAATCCATAATGTATTAAGTTAATGCCTACTTGCCCCAAAAGTTGAAACTTCACCATTCTAGATTTCATGTTAGGTAGTCTCATATTGTATGCATTGACGAATTAGGAAACCATAAGGTGTTGGTAAGTTATTGTCATAGAGTAATTTTAGTTCAGCTGGATATACTTAAGCTTAAAGTGGAATAATAATATACGTTGATATAAGTTAGGAGACGTAGAGTACACATTTGTGAGCGAGTGTTACGTTTTCTAGCACCTAGAAACCCTAGTGTCGCGTTGGCTTGAATAAATAATTTCATAATGATGCCGTTCCCACGTAGGGTTCCTTCGGTCAGGTAGTGACATAAAAATACAATCGAAGCTAAGAACATTATATTTATAAAATATCAATCATGCCATTCCCATAGTAATTATTTTATTCTTCCATATTTTTTAAAAACATCCTTTTTATTTCTAAAGAACTATATAAAATTATAATAAAGAGTGAACCATAAGATCCATATAAACACATGTAAGTAGTGTTAAACAAACCGTAAGATCCTCATAAACACATGTAACTAGTGTTAAACATATATGTATCACAATTAAAACAGACACAACCTTTTATATGATGTTGTGACACTCATACATATTTATATGTGGTTTTGTTATGTTAATCACCTATTTTTAAACCACAAGACCTAAACCCTTAATTAACAGAAGACATCCATATCCGAAAGTTAACCTCTTCTTGATTCTGTTAGAATTCGTCTGTTTTCTTGACGAACCCTAATGAATTATATATGGATTTGTTATACATCTTAAACAAAAGAATCCATCAATATACGGGCATAAATGATATATTAACATACCGACACGTATAATATGTCACGTTCGACTTTAACAAACTATAATCATCAATAATACAATTCAATACCATCATTTACACATAAAACACCTGCCCAACATTCAAAAGACTCTCATGAGGAACATTAAAGATCACACTATGCTCCCTGCAGATCTTTCTCAAAAACGCGTATACATAATCGATACTCAACTTCTTATAAAAAGCCGAATCGCGTCTCGCTCTCACCACCGTATTCCCCATTATATGCACAACACCCGCGTCTCTACAAGTCGTTAAAAACTCCATTTCATCAACCTCTCTTTGACTACTCACCTGCCCAGATGACGACCCGGAATTTATAACATTTAAAGGCGATTTCGCAGGCACTATCGAGTCACACGATGAAATCGTGAGATCAACGATTGATGAAAACGTGTTGTTTGTGTTATCGGGCAGCAAGAAATCTCTAGAACGCGTTTGTGGGCCCGATAAACTATAATCATCCGAGTCAGACCCGCCTTCCATCATCGACTCGAGTCTTACAAACGTGAAAAGATTATCAAATAATTTCTTTTCAAACTCATCATCTTTTTTGTGAAGATCTTTGTACCCGTATCTTGCAACGCATCTAAACATGTGAAAGTTCTTCGGCCCGATTCGTTTTACCAAAAATCTTTCATCCTCGGGGACAGTGTAAACCGGGAGGTATTTTACACAAACGAAAACCACAACCGAATGGATCGCGGGTAGATTGGTTATGAAATGCGAGAATATATGCGGGACCCCACTCGCGAGCTCAGTGTACACGAGCCCGATTCCCGGGACCCGAACGAGCCCTAAACTTGGACCGAGACCTAGAATCCATGTCATTGAGATTTTACTGTGCATTTCAAACTCGTATCGTTTTAGTGTCCCGTAATGCCAGATGTACATGATGAATAGGAAGACTGCGGCTATGACAAGTGGGACCCAACCGCCTTGGTCAACCTTAAACAGGACCGCGGAGAAGTATGTGCATTCGATGATTAGTGATAACGCGGCGAATATGAAGACAAGAATCCAGTGACATCGCCAAACGAGTAACATTATTAATATCATGAGGAAAGTTGTTGCTAACATGACTATTACAACTGCGGTCCCTGTTAACACAAAGATTACATGATTTTAATGGCGGTTAAATTGTTAAAAAAGTAGTTAAGAGTAATGATGAATCAAAATGGGTAACTTTTGTATAGGTCAAAACAGGCAGACGGGGTCAAACCAAAAACATCAGCAAAACAGGTCAAACCAAAAACTTCAGCAAAATGGGTCAAACCAAAAACTTAAGCAAAACGGGTCAAACGAAAAATTTAAGCGAAACGGTTCAAACCAAAAGCTTCAGCTAAATGTCATCAAAAGTTTATTTTTCATGAATACAACCGTCTAATTGGTTCTTGTAAAAAAACCAAGATTATTACTGTGAAGATATTGTTATCGTAATTATAGTAACACATTAAGTATTTGTAAGAGTTAATTACTTATATGGTCTCTATGGTTTGGGTAAAGTAGCAGGTTTGAGGTTAACATTTTCAATTTTCTAACGAGTTGTCGTATTAAGGCTATCTTCAATTAACTCTTTTGTTATATTAGGATGAAATGATAAAAATACACTTTGACTTTTGAATAGTCGAAGTCAAAGGTTGAAAATTCAGAGAGTAAAGTTAATGAAAGTTAGCCTTAATACCAAATTCGTTACAAAAATGAAAGCACAAACCCAAACTTGTTACTTTATAACCTTAATGCCTGAATTTGTGCAATTAACTCTACGTATAAATATTTTAAAAAAAATTGACAATAAAGTGGTAGAAAGTCAACCCGATACAACCCAACCCATTTCAATTTGCACTAATCAATGACCCGTTTCAACCCAAAACTATTTTGACATATAATAACCAATCCACCAAAGTCGTCACCTTTAACCTGGCAATAAATTAACAATTTGAAAGATTTATAATACGATAACGCAGATACTCACCATACGCATTGCCGATTTGACTTTGTTTTTTGAATCCAGCGGTCACAATAATGCAAAGAACCATAAGGATCCAATTAATATCTGGAATATATATTTGTCCAAGAAATTTACTCGATGTATGAATGACTTTAACTCTTGGAAAACAACCAAGTGCATTCGCCTGCTTTATTATTGAAAATGTAGCAGAAATAGTTGCTTGACTTGCAACAATGGCAGCTAGTGTAGCAATAATAAACATCGGCCAGTATATTCCATCTGCAAGATAATATCATATTTGTCAATATAATATCATTGGATGAAGATTAAATGAAAACCACTAAAATTGGAGAAAACCACTACAACTGGAGAAAACCATGAAAAACATCTCTAACCAATCAAAATGATCAAATAATTCTTTCAGTATTTTATTTATTTTTAATTATAAGGGTGTTTTAGTAAAATAACAACGTTTTATCTTTGGTAAGGATATCATTTGATTAAAAGTCATAAATCAAACTTCCATAACTGATTTTCGTTTTCTTTCTTCAATTTATGTAATTCTTGTTTTTATATATACGTTTTTTGATTATTAATTTCTTTGATTACACATACATAATATGTAACAATTTTGTGTTTGTAAAATTGGCTTGTTATATATACGTAAATAGTTCCATATTTTTCTCCACCCAAAATATTATGTAAAGTAGTTGACGTTTATATGTAGATGGTTACATGTATGTAATTTACATATACATATATGTAAAACCGGTTGGTATGTGTATAAAAACATTACAAATTATATATGAGAGAGAATAAAAGTTTACAAGACATTAATTAATAATTATGTGAGTTTCAAGAAACTAAAAAACGTTTTTCCTAATATACCCTTAACCTCTATAATTAAATCACTTCATTTAATACATTTACAAAAATACCATAAATAAATTTTAACCATGATAAAACAAGATAAGTGGTTGTGATTGGTTTTCTCTAAAATTCAGGTTTTCTAATGAACTCGCCCCTAACATCATTATCTATCATATCTATCAGTATAACATATCTTTTATGTAAAACCAAAAGTATACCATAAATAATCTTTTAATTTTTCAAATAATATATAATTTGACAATAGGAACCTGGGATTGAACGGTAAAATGCATCAGCCACATGATCACTGTTGTACATCAGGTATGCTGCTTGTCCAGAATATGCTAAAAGTAAGCATGGAAATACAACAATCGTAAATGCTAGCTGGATTGCGGATACTGGAAAATGTGCCAGGTCAGCAAAAAGTGCCTCCGTTCCTGCAATATTATAAGAAAAACTTCAATCGACTCGCGTATGAATGTATATACAAATACAATTAGATATAGCTAAAGAGAAAAGTGATGATGATGACCTGTTATACTGAGCATGATCCCACCAAGTGATGTCCAACCGCCTTTTCCTCGTCTTTTGAAGTAACGAAATATATAAACGGGTGAAAAAGCGCGTAACACACCGCTGTCGTATTTCCAAATATTATATATTCCAATTCCTCCGATTAAAAGAAACCAAAGAAAGACAATTGGAGCAAAGAGCCATCCAACTCTATCAACACCGTAATGTTGTAGGCTAAACAAACCTACTAATATCACAACCGCAACTACTACAACAACATCTGTAACAAACAACAAATTATAAAAAAGAAAATAAAATTAATAATTATTTTGAAAGCAAATAGGCAATTACAAGCGCGGTAGTTTTATAATATTAGAGACATACCGTTACTCATCCCAGGGTGGTCTATCTTGATGCCACCAGAAGCCGATAAAACTTGCATAATAAAAGTTTAGATAATTAGTTACAAACTAGCTACAACAAAACTAATTACCAATGGGTAAGATAAACTTACTAATCAACATTCTTTTAACCTAATTTGAGAGACGTTTTTGGGTGACCGTGAGAACCAGATACCGGTTAACTCACGGGACCATGGACCCACCAATACCCTGCTAACCAACGGGATCAGGTAAAACGCAACTTACACCAGACAGATGGTCTTCAAGTTAATTTGAAAGACGTTTACACCCTTACAGTTAATTAACTGATTATGTTGGATTTTACTGGGTACGTTTGTTAGTTTGTTTGTTTGTTTGCAGTTGATTAATTGATTCTAATTACTTAAAATCACATAACCATTTTCAAAATGAAGTGTATCCAAACATGCCATAAGACGAGTATTAAAAAATTAATTAATCAATTTTACCTGAAATAGCGGGAGTTAGAATTCCGTCTCCAATCGCCATGCAAGTGCCAACTAGGACAAGTAACAAAAGTGCATTCTTTTTAAACGCATCTTTTTCCAACCATCTTCTTGTTTTTGCAGCAAATGATTTTTCGTGAATTGTGGTTCGACTATAAGTCGTCAATTCCTCATCCGTTTTATGTTGATTTGGAATTGTATTTACTTTTGCATGTCGACACAATAATGAGTAAAGAGCAAAAGTTCCACCTACATACAAAACACAATTAAGAAACTCAATTCTATAATAAAGTAAATATTAATTAGCATTTAAATATTTAATTACTTATATTACTTAGAAAAAAGATGTGTACCTTGACCATTGTCATTCGCGCGACAAACAATGAAAACGTATTTGATGAGGGGTACAAGAGTAAGAGAGTAAATAATCAAGGAAAGTGCACCAACAATGTCTTCAGTATCAGTGATTTTATCAGGAAAAGTGTTGTAAAATACATATAATGGAGATGTTCCCAAATCTCCATACACAACTCCAAGACTTTGAAATGAAAGTTGAAGAAGCAAGATTGCAGAGAATTTCTGCATTAAATAATGATTTTTAATAAAATTTATTAACATTGCTAGAACATAATAACACCATAAAGATAATGACTTTATTTTTTAGCTTCTTATAAAACAACCCATCTTGACCCGTTAGCTGACCCAAAACTTAAATATCATCATTTCAGCAAATTTGTCAAAAAATCATCATTGTAAAGCTTTGAAGTAATTCTACTAAAAATAAGTTTAGCAACTAAAAGTACCAAACCCTAAAAGAAAGTTTAAAAATTGCAAGTTAATAAAAACAAACAAAAGCACACCTCACATTTTCTTGATCAATTTTGTGAACCAGTATGCTAGTACTGAGTCAACAAACACAAAATCACCACAATCAGGATTCAAATGATTTGAACATGACTGTTAAATTAAATGATATTAACCTGAAAAAATCTCAAACTCACCAAATAAAAAAATAAAAATAAAAACCAATTAGTTACCTTTTTGTTTCATATAAACAGATCTCAATCAAGAAAGACAGACTTACAGATTAGATTTGATGATTAAATCACCTTTTTCAGATACGTTCAACCTTAATCAAGACCAAAACTCACACACACTTGAAAAGACTAAATTTGGTAAAAATTAGATACTTTCTTCAAACATGTTTGACCCAAATCAAGACCAACACAGAATATAAAGATCAAATTTGATAAATACCAGAAAAAACATTGACGAATTAAAAAAGAACAACATAAACGCAATCTTAAAAAGTGCAAAGATTCTATAAAACCTAAGAAACATGATAAGATTTTCTTAAAAATAGCAAAAAGTAACCTTTTCTCTATACATATTTTTGAGTCTACCAGCTTCTTCATCCATTGGTTGATCAATCTTCTGATCCAAAGCCCACATACTACCCTTTGACTCATCTTCTCCGGTCAAATCCATTTCCGTATCAGTCACCATGCTTGAATTTCAAGCTAATTACACTTTCTAAAACCTCTTTATCTATTCTAGATTCAATCAGTTCATAAAACAGCATCAAGAGCTAAAAAAACCATCGAAAGAAACCCCAATTCAGTTCACCTGATGTCGATTCTCAAATCTCAATCAAACAAATTGAATCAAACCGACTATAAAAGAACCAATTTGAACACTATTCGAAGTGGGGTCAACAGTTGTCAGGATCAGAATTGAACAAATTCCCCTAATGTAACCAACGTTTGGATTTTCTTTCGGTTCATCAATTCGAAAGGAACATTTTTTCTATGTGGGTTTACAACAGATATCAACCACAAAAGGGAAATCGAATAGTACAAAGAAGGAAAGAGGGGTTTCAAGAAACTTGTTTGTGCGTGAACAAATTTTGCTTTGCTGTTATTTATTAGAAGCAATAATGAAGTAAAATACTAACAGAAACTCGATCAAGTCGCACACTCGCACCCGTAATTGAATATTGATTAATTGAGAGAGAGGATTGAAGAAGTAATGAGAGAGAAATTGGTCGGAGTCGTTTTCATGGTAACACGTTTGTTAATTGTAAACGTCACAGATGATTAAATATTCTTGAGGATTGTGACAATTTATGATCATGGTTTTGTTTATTAACATAAAAAACTACTCTTTCGCGTGTCTAACGTTGTGGCTGCGTTAAAATATAAAGTTAGTTGAGTATATACTATTGAATGAAAATTGAAAATCTTTTATATTCAACAAGTCTGGTTTGGAACAAAGGTCGAATATAAACCAACTGCAAATGTACTTAAAATAAATACGATAACGTATAGTACATAAAAATTATGTGTTGTCGAAACGTATTCAAATTTACCTTGAATTTGAGTACGTTCGTTCCAATGGGCCATCATGAACTTTGCAGGGGTTCGAAACACAGACTACCTCGAATTTATTGACACGTAAAAAAACACTTAAGAAATTAACGTACGTAAAGTAAACATAAAAACGCATTGTATTGAATTGAATCCGGCTCAATTCCAAAACAGATTACGTCAAAATGTAGACCAACTCGAAGTTATACCGACATGTAGAAAATAAGCATGTAGTGAAATTTGTTTTATTTAAGTTAACAAACAAAATGGGTAGATTCGAAACATTAGAAATCCGGCTTGTTTCTAAATAAAAGGTTTACGGCGAAAAACATACCAACTCGAATTTATGCCAAAATATATATAACACGTAAGATATTAGTTTTTTTTTTAAAATTAGATATAATTAGGCAAGTAATTTTGAAAAAAAAAAAAAAGAAAAGATTAAATCCGATACATTAAAATTCTTTTGTTATTCACATATGATATTTAATAAGAATTAACCTTTCCTACGTAGGTGTTTTGGTCAAAAATTTAACAAGTATAAATCTTAGTTATTCCAAATTAGTATTATGAGGCTAAGTGTTTGTTCAAATATGAAATGTGTCGAATTGATGATTTAACGAAAATATCCTTTAATATACTTTATTATCTTATAATATCCTCAAGTATCCTTAAGGATATGTTAACAAAAAACAGAATATAAAAAGGATAAC
>WOUH02000009.1:3758484-3774720 GCA_009936405.2 Stevia rebaudiana
TGGCGTATTGCCGGAATAAGTATAGTCAAAGGTCGGAAATTACCTGGTTAACTGCCGGAAAACGGCCAGTTGTTACAACATACCCAACGCTAACTTCAAACAAGTAAAACGTTGTTCTTCACCCTTATGCGGTGCGGCAACTATAACTTCAGATATTAAAATTAGGAAAAATCATTGTTCTTCACAATTGATATTTTAGTGATTTGAGTGACTGGTTTACAAACTATTGTTCAGGTTTTGTATAGTTTGCAAAATAAATAAATAATGAAAGATCAGACTTATGAATATATGAACAGCTTACGATAAAAAAATGCCCAACTAAAATATGGTTTGTATTTGGTGAGTTTTTAAAGTTTAACCTAACAGGTAACTTTGCGTTCCCGAACTTCCATTTATTGAAGATAAAAACATAATTCTTTTACATGTCCTGCAACTATATGACAACATAAGTTTTCAAAACAATTCAAACTACCAAAATGTTTGCATTATTGACTAATGCTATCATTAAAACTTAAGTATGCTGATGATGATTTGCCCTAAGTTGACATCGATATATCCTCCCCATACACCACGGGACGAGTGTTCGTTTGAACCATAGAGGGAATGTGCGACCTTCGTATAGTTTCTAACTCTGTAGCAACTTCTTTCATAGTCGGTCTATATTTTCCATTTAGATTTAAGCATCGCATTGCTAGGCTAGCTAAAACTAGAAGCTCATCCCTAGTGCTCTCTTTAATCACTATTGCATCCAGAATCGACATAACACGCCCTTCTTCCATTGCCAACATAAAGTGTGTAGCCAAACTTCTATTTTCACCGAATCTAGTTAGAGAAATTGGTCTTTCTCCGGTTAACAGTTCAACCAATACGACTCCAAAACTATACACATCACTCTTTTCGGTGAATTGACTAGATTGAAAATATTCTGGATCAAGGTAGCCAAATGTGCCTTTGACTAAGGTAGTCAAATGAGTTTGCTCTATTGAGACAAACCTTGAAGTCCCAAAGTCAGAAACTTTGGCCCTGTACTTTTCATCCAAAAGTATATTAGTTGTTTTTACGTCTCTATGGTATATAGGAATGGAAGTTGCTGAGTGCAAGTAAGCAAGTGCTCCTGAAACCTCTGTAGCTATTTGTAGTCTCATGTTCATAGAAATTGGGAGCTCGTCAGTTTCATTGTGAAGCCGATCATACAAGGTACCATTTGGAATGAACTCAGAAACAAGCACCGGAACATCTGTCTCTAAGCAGCATCCCAATAGTTTGACCACATTCCTATGATTGATTTGAGAAAGAATCACAACCTCATTTATAAACTGATCTAATTGGCTTTCATCAACTATTTTTGATTTCTTGACTGCCACGATCCTTCCATCCACCAACATTCCTTTATAGACCGTACCTTGGCCTCCTCGGCCTAGAATTCTGTTTTCATTGAAGTTGTCAGTGGCCTTTTGCAACTCACGAGATGTAAAATGTATGGTTTTATCAACTAAAGACGGGTCCGCTTCTTCTTGTTGCTTTAGAAGTAAACCACCATTTCGTTTAAAGAACCTTTTTCTTTGTCTCTTTTCTTTTGTTTTCTTGATCCATTTGTATGATACATAGCAAAGTATAACAAGAAAAAATACGCCAATGCTTATGCTAACACCTGAATGATGACCAATACAAAGTCTATCGTTAGTAAGTATACTATCGGGTATTTGAACTTCCTCAATTGCATCCTAATCTATTATGAAGTTTCAAAAGAATGCAATTTTGTTACAAGTAAGCATTATTATAGTAGTCACCAATCAAATTCTTCTAACTTTCTTTGTGGTCACAATGTAAGATTGTAAGCTACTAATAATTTTTTAAAGTTAAAATTTATGTTGCCAAAAGACACAACTGGTTACACATTTTTTTTGAACCGCAAAGACACTTACTCATCTAAACTACTTTTTAATTTACATCATACCTGTATTAAACAAGATTTAAACCCTTAACTTTTAATTTAGAAGTAAGACACCTTAATAACCCAGATGTCCTCTTGATTACACAACTCATGGGGAAACCGGTACAAACATGAAGACAATCAAACTTTGGAAACATGAAGTAGATCAAATTTTGGAAACCGGTAGTCGTTAGACTAAATAAAAGTTATCAAATCGAAAGGCTAAATCCCTCTCCATTGAGGGAAATGTAACACTAATAAAATTTGTCTTGGGTGCCTTGAGGTATATTGTTTTCTTTTTTAACAACAGATGATGTCGTGTGCTAGCCATCATAGTGGGGCAATGTAGCAAATGTCGATTATTCAACCCCTGTGAGACCATATTACTTATATAGGCAAGAACCAGATGTAATTCGTAAACCATCGTCTCTCCTTAGGTTCGAACTGGTGACCTCGATCCAATCTTTACTTTCCCCTGGTCACAGAGATACCCAAGCAATTATGCTTTGGCCAAAATTTGGACTTGAGACCTCCCAAAGGGAGACTCCCAAGTCCATACCTCCTCCTTGCCAGTTGGGTTAGGAATCACTCGTTGATAACTTAATATATTGTAGTTAATATTAAGTTTTGTAATGTTTTTTTGAAATACTTTTTAAGTTTTGAAAATTTTTAAATGTAATTAACTTTTTTTTTTTTTTCAGTTATGTCACTTATATATGTATTTTTTTTATTTTAATTAGGTTACTCATGTTTTTAGTTCAGTTATATCACTTATTTTTTTTTCAATTATATCACTTATTTTTTTTTCAATTATGACACTTAACTTTTAGTAAGGGTGCTATAATATTATACATTTTTCCTACAACATTAAACTACTATGCTATTTTTTTATATGATGGCGTATTAAGTTGACTGTGTGAAATAAAAAATTTACAATTCATCTGAAGAAAATATTTAACATATTATCTTTATTCTCTAACAAAGATACAAAATTGCCAATGTCAGGGTATCTTATTTCATAGAGGCTTTACCTCTTGAAGTAGATGATCATGGTTCAAATCCTAACGTGGTATTTAGGTAGAAATTGATGTAATTAGGAATATGATAATATCTGCCGTTAAAAATTACAAAGATACGAAATTAATTTAACAAAAGTTAATTTTATTATAAAATAAAATAAAATTGCTTATTAATTCTGTAAGGATTGAATTTCTTTCAAGATAGATTAAGTGCTAGTATGATGTAAAAATGTGATATGGTGATTTTGTAATTTCTTGGTATTTCTCTTCCTTTTCTGGAGTTTTTGGTTTATCCCACATATAGCCCGTTCAAGAAAAATGTAAACTTTTTTTCTTGAAATCCGGGTCACCGCTTTCGTTTTTCTGTATCAAAATAAGGTGTTCTGTTTTTCATGATAAACAAATGAATTAAAAGCATACTGAAAAGACATTACCTAAAATTACACCCAAGGGAATTCTTTTATTATGATAATTGCAATGTACACGCTCACTGAGACCCAGTATATCGTCATATGTCACGTCCCTTTTACAGAAACCTCCACGATCTTCGCACGACGTACAGAATTCTTATGTAATAAGAGGAAGTTCTATGTCAGAAAATGAATCAAACCAATAATTACTAAATAAATATTAAATTAAATAAAATTACCATAGGAGTCTCTGCATCCATCTAATAAATAAGGCGTTCCTTTAAAATATTGTGAATACTGATAATAGCATATATAAGTATCCAGTATAGTACCATTAAACATATCCACAATGGATCTGTCAGGTGGTGACCGGTTACCACAACAAGTTACTTGATCCGAAGCTGTTATAGTCCACATAAGTGATACGGGAATAAACGAGGTATTCATTCCTTGGTGATATGAAGTTTTATCCACCAAGAAGGCAGACCCACAACCTCCATCTTCCTCTTTCAAGCCGGTGAGGTTAATGTTGTACGACTGAAAATAAAAGGGAATTGTAGTTTCACAACAATCACCGATTCCGAAACAGCTGTCTCCGCCGTTAGATGTGATATTGTGACAAGTTGAACACGATGTGAGCACACTCCCATCATCAGTTGTCATAATAGCATTACCACACCCCTTAAAAACAAATTTGTTGTTTTCTTTGGAAAACAAGAAGGGGCTCCCACCAAGATTGACACCCATAATCTCACTGCTATTTTGGAACGTGTTTTTGCAGTCAGTGATCCTTGGCGTACTTACAGTGACTGTTTGAGTTTCCAATTGTATACCCAAGATTTTAAGGTTGTTGAGTGTAGGTAGATATGGTGTCGAGGAGTTGCAATCAACGGTGTACCATTGGTTAACAGCACAACCCGCACCAATTCCAAAAGGATAAGGAATCGTCATGTTCCCGCAAGTATGATTGCACCCTGTTTTGGCGTAAATTGTATTTTGTACTGAAAGAAAAAAAAAAGTAAATGGTAAGCTTGAAATAATTTTTTCGCTCGTAAAGAAAATGGGTTGTAGTAGAACACGACTATCAGACTATGTGTATTTGTGTAATGGGTGGATGGTTGGTGGGCTACCACCTAGGCGTCATGCAAACAAGTTACTCTAATGGATAAATGTGTGTAACGAGTGGGTGATAATGATAAGTAAAAAGTATGATTGTGAGTTAGTATATTATCATTGGTAAAAAATACTAAAAAATTTTATTTCCCATCAGCGTGCGACCACCATCACGTAAAACTCCATCACAGCCTCCTTGTAGTGGCGCGGTGTTTGAAGCATGATGAGTTGATGTGCAGGTATCACCCTCACGCTTACGGGTTTCTACACCAGACTGACTTTATGTTTATACGATGGTTTTGATGGAGGAGCTCATAGAGAAGTAAACGAGAAACCTATGAGTTTCTACTCCGGAACTTGGAATATTTTTAGCAACGGATTACGGTACTAATTTATTTAATTTTAAAAAAATTGATAAATTTTAGTGAATTAAAATAAACAAATATATATATATATAGGAGAGGATTCTAAGAAAATCTTAAAATCTTAATTTTTTGTTGATTGAAATTTAATCTTAACAATAACATTAATTAAATAACACAATTAATTTAAAAGTTATAATTATTACAATGTTAGAAGTTTTAAAAAAATAAATATGCAATATTTTAATGCATAGTTATCTATTCTTATTAAAATGTTTATTTAACCTGTGTATTAAAATTAGTAAATGCTTTATATTAAACTAGCTAAACTCGTGTATTACATTAAATTACATAATTAACATTTAGAATTTTATCATTGAATCATTACATGTATATACTAAGTTACTATAAATTATACTTTGAGATTTTAAAACTATTTATTATAAACTTTTTAAATATAAATTTCTTATTATTAGTTGATAATTATACATATTATAGAAACGTCAAATTTAAAATTTAAATACAGTAACTGCGATTTTCCTCTCTGAAATTTCCAGGACTTAAAAAGTTAGTCGACCCTTAATAGTTTTCGTCCATAACGTTTCAAGTCTTAACAATTCGTCATTAAACCTTTAAAAGGAAACTGTTAAACTTGAAACGCTAGAGTCGAAAACTTTTAAGACCTGACACGTTAGGGACGAAAACTGTTAAGACTTCAAATGTTATGGACGAAAACTGTTAAGACTTGAAACGTTATGAATGAAAAATTTTATGACTCGAAACGTTAGAGATGAAAAATGGTAAGACTTGAAACGTTAGAGGCCATTTCCGTTAATGGTGGACTGAAAATGTTAGTTATTGCAAAACCAATGGATAAAAAATGCAGTTTACTTTTTTTAATATATAAGATAAATACTTAATTAGATAATAAATTTAAATTTATTTAATAATTTAAGATAATATATAAGTTATAAAAGAATTAAAAATATTAATATAATTAATTTAAATAATTAAAAAACTCTAGAAAATTTGAGAAAATGTCATGTGGTATTTTTGGATTGTTTTATGCAAGGTAGATTACATACCATTATCGACGCACCCATCAAGTAAATAAGGGTTATACTGGTCATCGTAGATGTAGTAGCATTCAAATGTATCGACTCTAGTAGCACCAATCAATGTACCCTTTTTGTGTTTTATCGGGGTAGCCTTATCACAACAATTGATTTGATCGGAGTCAGAATCTGTTAGACTCCACAAAAGTGATACACGAGTAAAAGACATATTGCTGAAAGTATATCGATCAGAAAACCTTACTTCGTTACCATATAAAATTTCCTCAACCAAAAAGGCAGAACCACATGTTCCATCTCCAACTTGCGTTTCTAACCCTATGAAACTGATGTTGTACGACTTGAAATAAGAAGGAATTTCACTTTGGCAACAACCGTTTCCAAAACAACTGTTTTTATCACTAAATGTAACATTGAGACAAGTTGTTGAACACCCTGTGACATTTCGCCCGTTATCCGTAATCAAAGCAGCACTACCACACCCCTCAAAAACAAATTTATTATTAGATGGTCCGGAAAACTCGAAGGGGGTCCTACCAAGATTAACCCCGTTAATATTTCCAACTGAGTTTTGGCAACCAGCTGAGATCTTTGGCATACTGACACTGACTCTTCGATGTTTCAAGCTCACACCCAATACTTCAAGGTGGTTGAGTGCAGATAGATATGGCTTCAAGCCGTTGCACTCAACGACGTACCATTGATTGACTGCACATTTCGTGCCAATTCCAAAAGGATATGGAATTGTCACGTTGTTCCCGCACGTATCATTGCACCCCGTCTTGGCGTACTTGACAATTGCGGAGGATGTTGCTGTTAATGAAATGAAAATTAGTATATGGATGTAAAGCTTCATGTTTAACTTGTGAAGAAGAGTTGTGGTATACATGAGAATAAAAGGGACGTGTTTGTGTTATTGTTTATAATTGTTTATAATGAAGGTTGGGGTATGATTCGAGGAAGCTGCCATGAAGCTACCAGGGACACACAAGTCTACGTCACGGAGGAATAATAGAACTTGGTTTACTCTTTAGTTTTAGTCTCAAGGATATTAATTATTTAGGCACGGTAAAATGGACGGGTTGGGTAACACTTAACATGAGGGACGGGTATTAAGCAAAATCAGTTTAGGTTAAAATACTGTGTTTTTAGAAAATATATAAAAAAAATAGTTTAAGTCAAAACGGGTTATAACTAAACAAATAGTTCATTTGTAAGAAAAGTTTTATAGAAAAGTTAAAATAAGTTTTTATTAAAAAAAACTATTTAGTTTTTTTTAAGAGAAGCCTCAATAATAATAATACAAAGGCAAAAATAACAATTTAATAAAAAATAACAAAAAAAGGTTAAGTTTTCTGTTGATATGATAACTTGAATAAGAAGTTAATACCAGTAAAAATAAGGAAAAGAATGGTACGTTTAACACAAGTCATTTAATACATTATATCTAATACATTTAAATAGGGTAAAGCCAATTTTTAATTAATTAAATTATTAAAAGATCATTAAGCACTCTAGACAATCAAGAGAGCAGAGAAAGTGCAATCAAATTGAAGCAAGCTTGGGTAAACTGTATAAGTCGGGCAACTTAATATTCTTACACTTACTTACAATCTTTCATGCTAATACAATTGAAGGATAACATCATAGTATTAATTCTTTTATCATCAACGGACACTGAGAACCAATTGCAAGATAACTTTAAATCTTTGATTTTTTTAAGGGCATCGATTAGCCAGCTTTGAATGTTAAAGACAAAATCTCTTGTCTTTTAACTAAATGTTAGATGGTCCAGTCTAGTGGTGTTCAAAAAAACCGGTTCCCGTGGAACCGAACCAAACCGGTTTCGGTTCCAAACCGCCCCTATCAAGAACCGGTCCCGGTTCCTAACCGGTTCCTAAACTAGCAATTTCAATCGGTTCCATACCGGTTCGACCGGTTCAACAACATATTACCGTTTTTTTTACCGTTGGACTCGTTTGTAGTGCCACATGTCACTTTTTTAAGCCACTTGTCTTATGTGGCACTTATGTGACAATTACCTTATTTACATAATTATAATTATAAATATGTTATATTTATGGTAAAATATAATTTACCGATTATAACAATATTTGATTTAATTTCATATCCTCTTTATACTCTTTAATAAATAATTTTCATACTTGTTATACGTTATTTTTGCAGAGATACGTTTTCATTTCCGACTGACAAATAAATACATCTTCTATGTATGTATATATATATTACTAACACTCATATATATTCTTATGTTTTTGCAAAATAAATTACTCTTTTCTTCTCTCATTCTTATACTTTATCGGTAATATGATAATGAACACTACTATGAAAGACTCATTTGTTGGCATAGCATGAAAGACTCATTTGTTTAATCATTAATAGTTGATTATATATTTTTTTTAAAAAATAAAATATGTTTCTACGCTTTTTCAATTCACATTGTATATATTCACTTGAAATTAATTTTTCTTCATTTAATTGATCTATTCATTTGATAAATTTAATTATGAACCGGTATGACTATATGGTTTTTCTCATATATTTTTCTTTTATTTTATAATTTTCTCATTTTAACTCCAAACGGCTATGTAATGTTTATTTGAATATAAAAAGAAAATTAATATTTGTTTATGTTAATTAAGAACAATACATTATATATGTTAAATAAATTATAATCTAGAAAATGTATATCTATCTAAACTTTTAAAAGATATATAATAATCTTCAAATAAATATTTATCCAACAGTGTTTTTATTAAAAAAAATGTTTATTCAAATAAATTTTTTTTGAATACTAATAAATAGACAATATGTAGTTTTAATTATCATAAAATGGTTTAATCTAATTCTATTTAATATACTTTATATTAAATCTCTGAATTTTATGTCTTCAACCACTTCCTATATTGCATAAATAAGGATGAAAGATAAAACCAAAAAAATTTGATTTAAAAGATCAAACGTTCAGTCTTCATCTTTATTATGGATTTTAAAAACTCCGTTACCTAACAATTTAAACGACGTGAATTATTTAGTTATGATACTATATTACATTTTTATATGCTTATGTAATTATTTAACCATATTTTTTATATTTTTTTATGTTTCGTAGAAAGAACTTTGTTGTCCAACATTTATAATGATATTATTTAATTTACATGCCTCATTATTTAATTTATAATTGTTTTAATAGTCACTAAAGCCCAACATGCTAGATTAACAAATGCTTCTAAAGCCCAACATAAAGTATTTGTACATTATGAATGTGCAATAAATATCAAAATTTTGATTATTTTACTACTTGGACTTTATTTGTTATATTTCATTTTAAAATAATATTATTATACTACTTGCTTCTATATATCCACAAATGGTTACATTTATAAATTTCAATATTAATATTCTTATTTTAGTAATGATTTTAAGAATCACTAATATATATCGCTTCAAAACAATCAAATTTATTTTAATGACAACATATTAATTAAATAAATTACCAAAAATAGAAGTAAGATTAAATTTGTGCTAAATTTCAATCCTCGTAAACTTATAATTGAATTACTAATTTTATAACTTACTGTTATATATAATCAGATTTATACTTGTAGCGCTAAAGTAAAAAAATTGTTTTTATCCAATATAAGATATAAATTAGTATATCATTGTTGTTTTACTATACAAAAATAAAAATTAATTATTACTTATGAATACAATTTTCTCTTACAACTTATAATGTAAACAATGCCTATAAGTCTACTTTTGACGGACACAAAGCTAGAAATATTTGGACAACAAAAGGAAAAAAAATAAGTTCTAATTCTTCAAATGCTGGCAATTTATAATTCATTATTTATTTTTTCTTTTATTTTATAAAAATATTTTCTATTAACAATATAACTATTTTAATTACAAATACTTTTTTTTGTTAGGTTACATTTTAAGAACTTCGTAGTTTACAATTTCATCAACTAATCATTGATCAAATTTTTATGATAAAGGAAATGTGACACTAAATTCAACATTTGCATATCAACATCGATTAGTACTTAAAGTTGGCATTCTAGTAGTGCTACTTAGAAGTTACGAGACTCAAGATCATCGCTCTAGAAAAACGGGTGATTGAAGCTGAAATCATATGTGGAGGTAATATTGACTTTTGAACATTCATACCAAGAACCAATACGATACATTTTGATAAAAAGATCTCTTTCAAAATTTCAAAGAAGACAGTTTCCTCTTTCAGTTTTCTTTGCTAAATTTATTAATAAAAGTCAGAATCAATCTCTTTCAAGAGTTGGTATTTATATAAAAGATCAAATTTTCTCCAACTGCGAGTTGTATGTTGCATTTTCAAGGGTTAAAATGTTATTATTAAATAAAGATGATCAAACTACAAGCAAAACCTTTAATGTCGTTTACAAAGAAGTTTTTGCACATTTGTAAATTACTTGATACATTTTGACGAATATATTTGTAATACTTGAAGAATGTTTGTATAACAATTTTTTTAGTAATTACAGTTTTTATTATCGCAAATTTTGTTATTATGTATTTAATATGCACCACCCTTGTTAAACACGGGTTATAAGCTAGCTATCTATACAACAAACTTTTTATGAACTATGGCATTCGTCATCAGGATTTACAAACCATCTATGCGCGAGAGATACCCATCAAATTACAAGTTTATGGTTAAATTTTTAGTATATTTTTAGGTTTTATTTAATATAGGTTTGGCTATATAGTTTGCAATTATAACGCATATCTTCTTTCACATTAGAAGGGTGTTAAAGTTTGGTTTACTTTTGTTTCAATTTTTGTTTACTTTTAATAAAATGATTAATGAAAAGCGTTTATCATCATCATCATCATACTCAGTATATCCCATCTAAATGCAGTGATGTAAACAACCTTACATTTATCCCGTAGAAATAGAGAAACTTCTTTCAATGAGACACTCGACTAATGATGCCTTATTAACCTAACGATTTTAACATTATTTTCAATAAAATAACGTTAAAAGTAATGAAATTTTATTTTTGTCTCTCAAGAGTACAAACATATAATAAAATAAAATTTTAAGTTTGGTTTGTTAGTTTTCACTATAAACAAATCTGATTATTTTTTTAACATATATTTTTTTCCTTTTTTTGTCTTGGTCCCTTTTACCCACAACTTTAATTGTACCATTCATAAAATCATATCATATGTGGTTGTAGGGCTGTCCAAAAAGCTCATAGCTCGGAGCTCGCTCGGAAAAAGCTTTGAAAAAGCTCGACTCGAATAAAGCTCGTTTGTAACAGAGCCGAGCCGGCTCGGTTCGTTTTGTAACCAAGCCGAGTTGGAGCCAAAGCAGACTCGGTTCGTAGCTCGGCTCGTAGGTTCGGCTCGTAGCTCGGCTCGTTTAAATTAATATATTTCTAGTTTTTATATTATTATAAATAGATTTAGATACCCATTACTATTAACCATTAACCAAGTTTGAAGCTCTTATAAAAAAATATT
Organism: Stevia rebaudiana; assembly: GCA_009936405.2. NCBI lineage: Eukaryota > Viridiplantae > Streptophyta > Magnoliopsida > Asterales > Asteraceae > Stevia > Stevia rebaudiana. Next base: position 3,769,921 of record WOUH02000009.1, read on the forward strand.
TTTATTATTAACATATAAGCTTTTTAAAACCTTAAATCTCATTTTAGTCGTATATCTAATTGCATATCTCAAATCTAGACATGTGGAAAAGCAAAAAAAAATGAACTTGAAGTGTATTTGGAAGAGTCAATTTATTTAAATTTAGAGAACACCCAGTTTGATGTGTTGAATATCGAACATATTTATAGTTTTGTTGAACTTTATGACTTTTTTTGTATCCCTTACATGGACTTGTTTTGTAAGATATTAATATGACGTATGTTGAACTTAAAATTTACAGCCATACTAAATTTCCTTTTTTAAACAAAGGCAAAACGAACCGAGCCGAGCTGACTCGGTTTAAAACCAAGCCGAGTTAGAGCTCACATATTAGGCTTGGATTGCAATTCGAGCCGAGCCGAGCCAACTCGGTTTATAATCAAAGTCGAGTTAAAACCAGGGCAGGCTCGACTCGATTCGGCTCGTGAACAGCCCTTTGTGGTTCTTGCCACTAACGTGGCACGAAGTGGTTACTTGCGAACCACGAAGAAGCCACACCTTAATGTGGAGTTTTAGGGAACACCATCCTTTGAATTCGGGACTGAGAATTATTTGGGAGTTAGATTAGATAAAAAATTCATCGGGCGTTCACGTCACACATATAATCTAACTTGCTGGCGGTTAAAAGAAAATAGTTTAATAAATATTTTTTATTATTAGTCGATCTCTTTCTTCCCCATCTTACACCTACACCAACACCTCTTTAACTATAGTTAAGTTATACACGTTTCTCACGGTCAACCGTACGTTGATATGGCACCCGGTTGAACTCAAACCCCGCGCGTGACTTAAACGCCCAACGCCCCTTCAATCGCTTGAACGACCCTTCTGGACTCTGTACACTACAGATAGACATCCAATTGACCTCTGTTCAAAATCATTTCTTCTTTGTCTTCCTCTCAATTATCGGAAAAACACGGATGCGATGGTTTTCCGGTTCAAGTTTCCGGCACCGCTACCGCCGTTTTCCTCAGTTTCGCTTTCAAATTTCGTCATCTTCGTTCTGTGCATCATCACGTTTCAGCAATCCAATGGTCTAACTCCTCGAACAGATCCTTCCGAAGGTACTCTCTCGATTTCGTTCTCATATATCATTAGATTGACTACGTGGTTTAGCAATGATGTATGAGTTTAGTTTCAACTGTTTGTATTGATTAATCGTTCATAATCATGAATTCATGGTACTGTATTGTGAATTTAGTAATTTATGATTCAGTCAGTTTTTATCTGATTAGAATCCGAACACGCAGGTCATTTATTTCCATCGCATTTAATTGATTTGTGTACTCAAAACCAGTCTAAAATGTTATGCATCAGCTTAAGCTGATTAGTATATGACTGTTTGGATCGATCAATAGCTCACGAATCATGATTCTGTGTTGTGATTTGTGATTCAATCGGTTGTTATTCGCACAAAATCCAAACACAAAGATCATTTCATTCCATTTATAGATTTGTTTACTTTGAAACCGAATTAAACATGTTACGCATCAGAGTTTATAGTTAACACGCATTGTTATTTTTGATTTCGGTTCTTCTAATTGTTCAAAATTCATATCGATGAAGCTTACCTGCTTTTTCCGGCGGCTCCGATTTGCCGACTAGGGAATTGTCAGCGTTCAAAAAGTCGAAACGTGGATATTTTTTAAACAAATATCTTTTACCTTTCCTAAAACAGCAATTAAAGTTTCAACTTTCAATATCCGAACTATAAAGGTCAAAATAGTCTGATAATGTGAATGCAATAAATAGTCAAAATTGAAGGCTTTATTTCTAGCAAGTATTGAAGAGTTATTTTAAAATAATATAATTATTTAAATTATCGTAAACCTTTTATTTTATGTCTTTGCATCAATAAATCATTATAGCTATTTGTATAGGATGCGTTTGCACTTATGAGATAGAAAAATACGAGTAGACGTGAGACGTTATGGCTAGATGTGATTTGTTATATAAAAAATTGTTGACATTTTATACAACTTGTTACATGTGACATTATGTCAAACTGATAATTGCGAAACGTTACTTTCCATTGGCTATTGTGTTTACCAATTCATTTCAGCATATACTTGTTCAACTTATAATTATGTTTTTGAAAACACATATCCATATCAAACTGACCATGTCCCAAAAAAGTAGTTGACATTTAATACAATAATACATGATAATTTGTCAATTTAAAATTGTGAAAGGCTACTTTCCGTTACCAATTCATTTCAGAATATACTTATTCAACTAATAAATATGTTTTTGAAAACATATATCTATATCAGGCTGACCATTGTCCATTTGTATTACTTAATTATATATATATATTTTTTTTGAATAGTTTGATGCAAGTGTTTGTGATTTCCTTTACCTAATATGATACTAAGTCCATGACAGATGACATATGTAAAGTTATATATCAACTTTTATTTGTTTCTATAATTTCCACTGAGTTAGGATCTAAATGGTCAAAATTATTTTGATTATTGTTTTTCATTGTGCATTTGATATACTCAAATAGAGTTAATTACATGGATGGTTAATGTGATTTACATTAATTTTAGTTCTAATTTGAACGTTTGTAACATAATGGTTTCTAAAATGGATGTCTGTTAAGTTTGAGTATATTGAATAAATGTAAAATGAAAAAATTTTAACTTGAATAATAAAAAAAAAGTAAATTCATCATTAGCCCACCTCATCCTCCACCTTCGTCACCAACCTAAACCACTCCTCCTACCCACCCTTTATTCTCTGAGAGAGCTCAGCTCCACTGACCACCATCACCAACTACCGCGTCCCCTTTCTGGCCAACCATTGCCTGGATTCTAGCAAAGGAAAATGATGATCTCACCTCTTCATCTTCTATTATACCTCAATCATGGGCAAAAACTGCTTGACTTTACGAGAACATAAGCAACAAAAACGATCTCACCTCTCCATCTTCTACCAAATATCTGACCCTCTCTTTTGCGAGGGTGATTTTCATGAGAGTGGTGGTCGCGACAAGCGCTTGGGTTCAAAAGATGGTTGGTGACGGCGGGTTATTCATTAGTACTTCGTAGTGGTGATTGGCTTCACCATAGAGGTATGTTGGTTGCGATTGGGTATTTGGGTTCTTGTGACCCTGTTTTGGTCCACAAGGCGATTAAATGGGAAAGGATGGTGATGGTTGTTATCCACAATGGCAGGTTTTTGTTGTCGAAATCCACATGTTAGCCATGACCACATCGCCAAAGTTTTTTTTGCTAGAAAGCAGAAACAACTATCTGAAGTTAGATTGTCAGTGAGATGAAGAAGATGAAAGGGAGCACCAGAGATAGCCTAATTTGTAAACTATTTTTTCTTTTGAATATTAAATTAGGTGGGTCCATTGGGGTTTTATGGTTTTTTTAGTTTTGTTTTTTGGTAGCAAGGTTATTTTAGTCATTTTATAATACTAACAAAAAACTTCATACACTCAACGTTTGTTCAAACTATTGAATCAAACCTGTAATTTCTTAAATTTAAGGATCAAAACTAAAATTTGAGCAAAACACATAAACCATCATTGTAATTGATTCTACTAAATGTATCATGGTAGTAATTACATGTTGATCTTTATCCAAAGGCAGAGATGGTTATAATACATATGTTGTTTTTTTTTTTGCTAAACGTATGATAAATTTTGAGCATTGATCAATCTAATCAGTGATTAAAATCACGTGGTCTCATTTTCGCATTTAAAGCTAGGTGAATTAAAATGAAAGTATAGAAGAGGGGAAAACCATAATTTTGTTAATCTTTAAGAGCAAATCAAGTTCCACCAAGTTTTTAAAAATTAAATAACTTTTATACGTTTTAATATTTTTTTTTCTAAATTTACACTGTTAAATAGATAATTTCAGTATCTTTAATTCGAGTATAGTATTAATAAAGTTCTTTTTCAATTTCTTTACTTGGTACGTAATTATGTACGCCATCCGTGATTTCGGAGTCCGTGAGTCCATAATTTTTGTGCGTATTTTGGTCGTGGTCCGTGATTATACTGGTCCGTAATTTCATGTGTGTATTTGGTGGCCGAAATTTTTTACATATCATGGTCCGTGATTTTATACTCTCAGACTGTAATTACATGTTTGATGAGTCTGACGCTCCTACCCTTGCCCATCATACACGTGACGCATTTTGATTGTATCATATGATTAGCACAGAAAAACGTACTTGTATTTTAACTGTCCTCGAAATTTATATACTAGTTTGAGTATAAATATAGTTGTTCTTTCAATATAAAGTAGTTGAAGTTTCCATGATATCTCATAATCTGATAACCATGAATTACCGAATAATGACACGTGTATGAATTACCAAATAATGACATGTGTACACACCCAAAAGGCAATTACAATAATTTTGTAATTTAACACGATTTTAGAAATAATTTTAAACAGTTGACTTTTTTAGTTTAAACAAACTTTCACTCATTATTTAAAAATCAAATAACTATTTACGTTTCAATATTTCTTAAAAAAAAATTACACATTTAAATAGAGAATTTTATAATCTTTAATTCGAGTATAGTATTGACGTGGTCTTTTTTTCGATTTTTTTCATGATCCGTAATTATGTACGTGGTCCGTGATTATACCATTGGTCCGTAATTTATGTGTGTATAATTGTTGGGGATCCGTGATTATACAATAAACCGTGTAATGTGTTGATTGTATTTGAAAATAGATTACAAGGGACAATATATATAGATATCATATTTACACTGTTAACCCTCTAATATAA
>WOUH02000009.1:3797887-3818698 GCA_009936405.2 Stevia rebaudiana
GGAAATGGTATGCTTGGGGAGATTCATACTTGATTTATCTTGTCCACCTTTCCACTTATATCTTTCTTGAGATCAGTATTCAGGTTCGTCAGTTAAATCCCCGACAGCGAGGTAAGATAAATGGCTCGTCATTACTAGCTATTATTCGTCCTACGTCATCACTTACCTCATATTGGACATAAGTTTGATTGAGTCTAAATATTTTTTGCCATTACATAGTGTTGGAAATAGAAAGTCTATCTAAAGAAGCCCTTCAAGCTAACATGTTAACCTTTTTAGATACCCAATTGTTCCAATATTATTGAATCTTTTTTTTCATGCTCTTGGTTGAAAACTGTCGCTACCAGAATCGGCACAGTGCTATTCGAGTAATGATAGATCCCACGCGCGTGCTTGAGTAAATTCTTCCACCTAGGGTTGATTGCTCTTAACCTTGGATCTGCACAATGAACAACACCGTTAAGGCATCACAAGGAGGAGATTATCCTTGTGATAACCATCCGGCGTGAGAATAAGTAACTGGTTGAGAGTAAACTTAGAGAAATTGCTAAGAATTAGTTAGATGATTGCAAATTACCTTTTTTGGGAGGGGTCCTCCTTGCTTTTATAGGAGAACCCTCCTACATTTCCGCAAGGGGAAAGTTTATGAGGGCCCTTGTCAGCACTTCATTTGCTTCAACAGTTGTAATTAGAATTTAAATGGGGCCCATCTCGTAACCGACCTAACGGTTTATAGGCCTATTATTTATGTGGGCTTTTGCTTCGCCCATTTGTGCGTCCATGACTAGGCCGCTTTTGGGGGTTTAACCCTACAAGTCCCCCCAATTTTTTGATAAATTATGTTTCGATCGTGATTTATTAAAAAACTTGTTATCGTCGTTCGAACGTGGATAGTTGTACCTATGCGCGCGTTCTATTCGCAGTTTCTTAAAAAACTTGTCGTCATTGTTCGCGCGTGGGCAATTGTTTCGGCGCGTGTACTATTCGTGTTTTTGGTTAAAAAAACTTTCCGTCATTGTTCGCGCGCGGGCATTTGTTTTGGCGCGCGTATCACTCATGTGTAAAGACGGCTTTATTTTTACATTTGTTTTATCTATTATTAAAAAAGAAAGTGACGGCTGTAATCATTTCATCTTCCTTGGGTTCCGTTATGTGACTATTTTGATGGGCCGGCGGTGGCGGTTGTGGCGGTTGCGCTTGATGTGACGGGGTGTCAGGTTTTCCCGCTCGAAATTCTCTAGATAAACCCTCATCCCTCTTCATGTTTTTCTTTTTCCATCTTTCATCGTTCCCTTGCTTTATTTCTTTCTCGAGAGCCTTTTGTTATTTCCGCTTGATTGAACACGGCAATTGTTATGGCTTCCGAGAATACTAAACGCCTTCCTTTGATGGCACGTAATCACCCGCTCAAATGGGTGAAGTCTGATTACGAGAAACTTCTAAACAATTATCATATTTCTCCTGAATGGCGACCGAAGCTACCAGCGCCGGGTTCTACTTCACTGGATGCTCCTATGGGGAAAATATGTTTATAAGCGGACTTCTTTAGGTTCGCGCATTTCAGGTTACCCATTAGTCGTTTTTGTCTATATTTGCTTGTTGTCTACAGGCTTCATGTTTCACAGCTACACCTGTTGGGTTTAGCCAAGGTCTACCACTTTGAGATCGTTATGCGTAGTATGAAGTTGCCGCCCGATCCTCTCCTCTTCAGGGCCTTTTTTGTGATTACTTAAAAAGACGACTGGCATTCCTTCGACAAACGTTCCGGGAAATCGATGATCGGAAAGGTCCTTTCGAGTTTTAAGGACAAACAATGGAAGTTCTTTTATATTGATGCTCGCGCCATTCGTGGAAAGATGGTGATTAGACCGGGAACTGCGCCACTGGTTGATGCACCAGCTCCAGAGTCTTTTATTAAAAAGTCCAAGCTTTACCGCTGGTTGCGCGATCATCCTATTGATATACAGGATTTCCCGGAATATGCTTTGGTGGCGGTAGGGATGAGTCGAATATGGGATCAATCTAAATTTGCTTTCCACATTCGAGTGGGCGGACGGGGGTAAGTTAGGCTTGTTATGCTTCGTGTTTTATGTGACGCTACTTTAACGTGTCTTGTTTCTTTGTTTTACGCAGGTGTCTTCTGTATCTTTGAGCTTTTACTTGACGTTAACCGTGATTCTCTTCATTTTGTGACGCGACCTGTTGGGGCGGGGGAGGTCGACATTCTTGAGCGCACGCGCGATTGTTACGTTTTCCCCAATTTTTCCTTCCTTGCGGCGCCTACGTATTCTGATTCCCAGGTGAGCGTTCTCGATCCCTCACCCCTTTGTACTTTTGTTGACTTTGTTTCTTCTGATCATGACGCTCCCATTCTCTCTGGCTTGAGGGACTTTAAACCTTCTTTTCCTAGCCGCTTGATGCTTCTTGTTTTTTCAATCATGATGGCGGTTCCGTTGATTATGGGATTACCGACGATGATGATGGTGGTGATGTTTCAAGCGCTTCCGCGGCGGTGGGACCTTCTGAGAAACCGCGTGAACCCTATATGGGTCGCCGCCACCCTGGTAGTCACGGGATAGGAAAGAGTCCGCGCTTAGTGGATAAGATCTTGCACCCTCGCGAGGTTCCTGGCTCCGCTGCTGATACTCCTATCCTACGCCCCCTTTTGGAGTGGTGAAGCCTTTGGTGGGTCAGAAACGTAATATAGAGAATGCTCCTGCCGGTGGACCAAAAACTTCTTCTGGGAAAACTTCCGCGGATCAACTTATGAAGATGGTGGCTCGAAAGAAAAGAGGTGTGTGTTTTTTTGAAATATTGTTCTATCTCCGAAATTATAGGTTGCTAACTTTTGATTATTTCTGCAGCTATCGACGCGCGGCTTGGCTGGGGGGCGCCGGTGTCTTGAGTTAACATTTTCGACAGTACTCCTGTTGGTTCCCATTTCGTTCAATTGGAGACTTCTCCTTTGAAGGAGGTGGAGAAGGAGATAAGGAGGAGAAAGTGAAGGAGAAAGAGAAGAAGAAAGAAAATAACGAAAGGAAGAAGAAAGGTAAGGAGAAGACGGTGGTGTTGGATGAACCCACTTGTCCTCCGGCGGTATCTCTTGTTGTCAATGCAAATTTTGACGCGGAGGTGGAAATTGAACAGGTGAAATCGTTGCAACGCGCTATGAAGGAGAAAAAGACCTCTGCTCCTTCTTTGGAAACCCCTGCTCGGTCGGGGTCTGAGAGGTTTCCCCCGTTTGTTATCCAAAGCTTTCTACAGCGCAGAGCGATGATTTTCAAAGTGTTTTCCGCCCCGCTTGGCAGCTGGTTCCCGGGGTGCGCTTGGTTAATCCCGACATTTGTCAAGATTTTTTGACCCAAGGCGTTCCACCGAGGGAAAGACGCGCGGTGCAGGAAACCCAAAGCCAGGTGTTAGAAGAAGTGATCGTAACGGTTTGGCGGCCGTTGTCGCGCGTTACCCCTAGATGAAGAGGCGGGTTGATTTTTGTGAGGGGGAGTTTCACCGAAGAGGGGGATTATTCATGGTTTAGGGGTGAGGTGGTTGACTTGACTGATCCTAACACCGAGTTAAAGGCGGAGGTGAAGAGGGTGGAGTCGGCCCGGTTGAAGAGCGAGGAAAAGGTGGGCGGTTTGACACGGCAATTGTCTCTTAAACATTCCCACCGTCGGGAAGAGAGGTTGGGTTTGGAGGAAGTGGTTTCCTCGAAGATGGAAGAAATTAATCGTCTGCTAAAGGAGATGGAGGATATGTTGAGCCAGTTGTCTGAGAAGGAGAGTCAGGTGGCTTTGTTGAAGGTCGCCAACGGTGATCTTCAAAAACAGGTCGAGGGCCTGCACGATGATCGTCATTGGTTGGTGCGCGAGGGTATTACTCGTTCTGTTGAGGTGGTAAGGACTTGTCCCGAGTACTCAGTGGCGTAGCCAGCGGCCCACCGTGTAACCTTTTTTTCGAGTGGTATATACACGTTAAAATCCCGACTGACCCAGATAAAATTTTGTGATCGTCCCCCAATCCGCCCCTAATCCAATTTTAATTTCTAATTTTAGTTATAAATTATTAAAACCAAGTTGAAAATATGTCCAACTAATAATATAAACCTAGTTAAAATAAGTTCAACTCAATTATTATTTTTTATAAACAAACAAAACTCACAATTATCATCTAATAAATAAGTTCATTATTAATTTTAATATATTAAGCCAAACTCACCACTAGCTCATTATGTTTTTCAATATGAAATTTTGTCTGCTTGATTATTTTTTAACATGACCCGACCCGATTCGACCCAAACCGGCCGAAACAGAAGAGAAAAATTATTATATAGCGATACTCAAACGACCCCAAAAAATTTCCGTCCCCCATAAAAAAAATTCCTTGATCCGCCACTGATTGTTATCATGTTATGCAACTATTACTGCTTACAAGTATATAGGGTCATTCTTTGAGTTTTCGGATGCTCTGCGAATAATAAAAATGGCCCCGAAAATATGATTTAATAATTTAAATTTGTAACATTTGAAAAAAATTGGCTTATTGGGCCCCCCTCTAGTACATGCAAGTACTTAAAAGCTTTTAACTTTTTTTATATAAAGTAAATTATTATTTCGGCTCATTTAACCCTTTCAGACCAAAAAAGAAATCTTTTGACATATTAACCCTAACGTTTGAACTTTATAACAATTTCAGCTCATAATGTATTACAAAATGTAACAAGATTTGCTTTTGAACCGAAAGATTAAGACGGGTCAAAATAGTAATTTACTCTTTTATATATATATATATATATATATGTTAAATAAACAACTCACTCGATTGTTGGTCTGCTAGAAGGTTCTGGATGCAATAACCACAAGCAAAACAATGCTTCTTTAGGCCAATTTAATAAAAATTGAGGTGGAAAAACACGGTGTCTAAGATTGCTCATAGTTTCATTCTTTTCTTCTGCTGAACCACTTTTGCAATATAACTGGATATTGTAATTACAACATTAGATGGTTAAGTTTTCATATGATTAAACATTTAAACCTTAAATTAAACAAAACAAAAAAATTACCTCAAAAAGAAGAACACCTAATCGATAAACATCAGAAGCACAAGAACTTGAACCACCAGCAGCTTCTTCTGGGCTAGCGTACCAACTGGATTCCATTTGCAATACTTTTTTCATCGGGTCGGATCCCAATTGCAACCCGGTTTTTTCAAATACTTGTCTGGTATTTGTCTGGTTGTTTGATTCATCTGAGCAAGATACTGATTCTATAAACGACACACGATTAAACGACGAAATGACAAAACATGATGGTCGAACATTTTGCACAACGAACCCTTGAGAATGAGCTAATTTCACAATTTCAACTATTTGCATAAAAATATGCAAACAATCAATAGCTTCAACAACTCGTTCGATGTCATCTAACCACTGTCTCAAGATAACATCTTTTGATTCCACTTGACGAATAACTGCCCCGTCATCTTCTTTAAAGTAACCGAATTGAGTTTGCAATCGATTCGATTGACCTAAAACAGTTTTGTCTCTTCTTCCGGCTATGGTTCCAGAATCTTGACCTGTGCTTGCCGGAATTCTTCTTGGATTTCTGCTTGAAATTGATGAAGAATTCAAGCCTCTGGATGTATCACAATTAGATTCTGATGAGTTCTCCATTTCATCTACCTATAGCTTCATCAACGCCGCGATATTCCCAATATGTCATGTACAATCAGAAAACATTTTACTATCTTGAAGACGCCATAATTTTAAACACTAAAAAAGCTCAAATTTAGCCTTCGATTCTAACCATACAGATTAAAAATCACGTCAAACAACAAATGATTATAAAAGAAGGTGTTATTGAGCTTCTGCAAACGAGAACCGCAGAAATCAAATCTTTTGTTGAAGAACAGTGACCTTTTGTCCACAGCCACATAAAATAAAAAGAAATCTGTGAGAAGATGAATGAATTATAATTGTTTTTTCTTTTTTGGAATGAACTGATAATATTCAACAGTTTTCTATTCGAAACCCTAGACTGACTCATCAACTCCGATCCACATATTCACTTCTTTTCTATACGAACGACGTGGCTGATTCATGTCCTCGAAACCGACAATCGGTATTCAAAAGGTTCATCTCCTTGACAGATTATAATGCAGGCACTCATAATTAAATAAGATTAATGACATACGAAAAAACGGATCTTTGATTTTGTGAGGAACAAGGCCACGTGATATGTAAGTTATTGGAAGATTAGTCTATAAAATAATTAGATAATCATGTAATGAGTAATCAAATGACGTAAGAACTAAATTAGGGTTTCTGATGCCGTAATTAAATATTAGAACTACAGTTATCTGCGATTAAAAATGGGCCCAACTATTTGGATCCCCCACCTCTTTGACCACCCCCTTACGGTCCGTAGGCCTTTCTACGGCCCGTAGAGGGTCAAATTTTTATTTTTTTTTAAATCGAATAAAATTATTTAAAATTTTTTTTTTTTGCATACGGCCCGTATGCTTTTTTCTTTTTTTTTTATAAAAATTTGGTGCCTTTATTTCCTCTTTGGGCCAATGGGCTTAAGGATAAATAATTTGAATGTTTTAAGTTTGTTGTAATATTAAGACTCCTTTTATATGTGAGCTTTCTCTAAAAATTATCTTCACATGAACGATGTAAGATGGAATGTTGGTGCACCTTAAGCTTATCAAGTCCTAAACTTAATTTTAAGTTTTGACCATAGTTTTTTAAAAGTGGTTATTACAAAAAGTTTTTACTAAATTCTCCAAGCCTGTTTAACTGTATCTTAATTTATCAGAAAGTGAAAATCATAATCACAACGTATTAGATTGAAAGAAATGCCTAAACTAAAATTGTAAAACAGGGTGATGTTGATGAAGGTGAAGAACATCCAAGAGCTGTAGCTATTTTATGGAGAAGAAATATGTGTTCATAAGTGAAAACTACAGAGAAAAACACTCACAACACACAAACACAAACTTATACAGTTCTACAGAGACACTTTTGGGTGCCATAATCTCATTGGTTAAATCAACAACATGCAATGTCAAAAGGATGCTTGAAAGGTATAAGTTGGTGCAGAAGCTTATCAAACTTTTATGTTCTGCTGTTATAATGGAGTGACAAAAACCATATGACACAAACTACAAACCAACCGATCCAATAAAAAGACAACAATTCTTGAAGTTTTCTTCAATAAAAATTTCAATCAATAAATATGGCATCACAAGAGCATAGTAAATACTGCCTCAATTACACCTGAATCCATCAATCTGAAGTCAGAACCAACTTAATTTCCAAATGGTTTCCGAAATGAATTACAAGTATCTAATCAAGAAATGTAACATAACATCTTAACATGTAAAAATTAAATTGGTACTCAACGATACCTACAATCTCCAAAAGAAAACCACTTAACAGGTATAATCATCAGTTCATAAACTTCAGCTTTAAGCTATATACTTAATTACTCTACACAGGAACTTCTTATTTTAATTTTCATCAAATTAAGAGATTATAGGTGGACCTTTCAGTTCATATACATAACATCATACCCGCTCACAATTAGCAGAAAATTTAGCGAGGATTGACGGCCATATGCATTTCTTCATCAGTAAGAGAGTGACGAAAGTGACAACGATGACCATAAGGGCAAATATCACCTGCAAGAACCATACGACACACCTCGGTTTTGTAGCGCGGGTGCCTGATTACGGGTCGCAGCTCGCTTATTCCATGTGCAAAGTGACACGTGTCGCCATAAGGACAGGTTCCAGTCTCCTGCCACTTGTTGCAGAGCTCAGTTTTTGACATTCCTTGGTTGTAAACCTCAAATTCCATTCCCTCCAATGCTTTCTTTTCCCCAGGCACACGTACGCGTTGCTGTTCAATGTTCAAAGTTCAAATCACAATTATAGCAACTTGTAATTGTTAGGTTAGCTTGGAAAGTAAAGCATTCGTTCCTTTTAAGCAAACATATATGAATTGAATCATATCATAAATTAAAACGTGATGTATTATGTGATAATTTGGACATACTTGTTTTGAATTGTAGATTCGTTATCGTGTTTAAGAAATTAGCTTACAGTGTTGCCTGAAAATGACTACTGAAAACTCAAAATTGCTTAAAACAGAAGGGAGTATTGAAAATTAATGATATCTGATTCAATTCGAGCCAGATTAATGACGATCAGTTGTTCTCTACATGCGAATTTTGAATATTAGATCTAATTAGGCATCGATCGTATAGATTGATACTTACCAATAACGAAGCGTTGGTGGAATGTTGACGAATCGGCCGTTGAGATTGAATTGATTTCAGAAAACCTTTGGAACGAACGGAAATGCTTTTAGGCATTGAAACTCTCTCGACATTGTGCCTCGCGAATTGATTTGGTTCGATTACGCTCGTCGGACTTATGCTCGGAACCTTCTCCGCTGTGGCGCTAGTTTCGCAAAACGAAGCTCCGATGCCGAGACGGCTGAAATCTCCGATTAAGGTTGACGATGGTGAGGAAGATGAACGCACAGAGTTTGTGAGGTAGTTTTGCCTCTTAGCTTTCGAGAGCAGGTTCAATCTCTGCACCAAATCGGTGTTCGCAAGGCGGAGAGCATCGTTCTCCTGACGAAGACCGTCAACCTCTTTCACGCATTCCTGTAGGCTCGCGAGACACATAGTGTAGCTATTGTACAGCTGCTGGTACTCGAGGATGAAGCTGGCTTGGCTCAGGCTATTCTCGGTGGCGATCGAATTGGCACTGAAAGCATCGTCATCGAACGAGCAGTCAGAAGGAGAAGAGTACGACAGCTGTGACTGTGAAAGCAGTTTTGGCGGGAAGATCGAGGAGGAAAATGGAGCAGGATTGAATAATTCACCGGAACTGAAATCGAAGTCTAATTGATCGTCGTGAGATGCAATTGGAGACAGAAACAGGTTTGCAGATAAATTATTACTATCATTATCCATTCCGGTACCGTCGGTAGTGATCGTTGATGAACTTATATCCTTCTTCTCCATCTCCGTCACACACAGACCGATAATTTATGATTCTGCATCAAAATCACAGGCAATTAACACATCCGAATCACATATTTAATCATTAAGAGTAATTACGCTAACATGAGCAAGTATGAAACAAACAATCATTTCTAATCACATTCATTGCAACACAAAAGCATAGAATAATATAATCGGAGCCAGATGAGAACATCGATCGATACCTGCAAAATGAGGAATTTGAAATTTAGAGTTGGCTGATGGAAGATAATATGATGGAGGTAGGAGTATAAAAGAGGAAGGTGGGTTAGGGATCAGGTGTGTCGCGGAACAGAGTAGTTTGGTAGGGAAGGAAAGATGGAGGGTGGATAATGAATAAGAAGAATTGCTTGAGGTGGACGTTGAAACCGTTAGAGATACACAAAGCTAGCTCTTTCACAACAGCAATGCCAGTGCGTCCACTTCTAACAAACCGGCCGCTTCACCAAACTACATACACCAATTGCATTTTTATTTTATTTAATTATGTGAATAAAAAATAATATTTTGATATTTAAATATGCTTAAACTAAATATAAAATTCAGTAGAACATTGTTTCGTACATTTTAATATTGAATTGTTGTTCTCATGGGAGAGAAGTTGTAATGAAGTGTAAATGTGTAATGGTTGGTGTGTGTTTAGCACAATGTTCCCAGCTCTTATACATTAATGACGTTGGAATATTTGAAAACGTTTATAACCTGTCTTTTTGTATTTATTTGAATGCATAGACAAATCTATTATTCATATAACATATGCTCATTGCATTCATGTGGTATCACCGTATCATCATCTGAGTAATTATATACTTTGTTTATTTGGATAAAAGTGATTATCTCAGCTTAAATTTATGATTGAAAATGATTATGATTCAAGAATATTTTATGTATTATAAAACTGTTCAAGTTCATCTGAAGGTGTTATACAAAAACAATATATCTTTTAAATAAAATGATAATACAACCACCATATCAATAAATGTCACTTGTAACAAACTATTTGTAAGGTCTAGGAAGGATGAACTGCCATAAACTTTCTCTCTATCACTAGAGAAAGAGCGACTACTTCCAATAGATTTCCATCTCAGGAACATGTGTAATCATGTAAGAATATATATTTATTTTAGACAATATAAAAGTTAACAAGAATCCACTTTAAATTTGACTGATTTCACAATATATTTTGTATTTTCTAGTAAGGAAGTTGTCTTAAAATTTGATTTTTGATGTAAGTGATTGTGAGTAAAGGAGATAGCACTGCATAAGTTATTGTTCACCCTATTTGATGAGAAATATGAATATTGAGATTTGGTGGAGAAGAGAGAAAAAAATAATTATATTATTTTAATAGTTTTAAAGTGATTGTAAGGGTGGAGGGTATGGTACCATCATACCCTCCAACCCTCTCCAATCAGATTTACCATCTCATGGCACGTCACTTTTACCCTCTTCAACCCTCTCCAACCCTCCAGCTATGCGATGTATCCTCTCAACCCTCAACTCACACACACTATCGTCACCCACACACATACACACACAAGCCCTTCGGTCTTTAGAACCCGATTTGGCTGGAACCCGTAGAAACCCTCCCCTGCGTGGCAGGAAGCCCGTGAACCCGCGAGCCCAAGGCCCTCTTACCCGAAGCCACGCCGAGCACCCAAAGTGAATGAAAAAAAAGGATAAAGATAAAGGTATAAAAAGTATATTTTATTTGGAAAAAGTATAATAAGGGATGAAAAAGCTATTATAAATGCTCTAACAATACATTATTTCATATACTTTTCATTTAAATATGTATTTGCACATGGCCGTCTTTGCTATTTTAGATGTTATGATAGTCGTTAAAAACCTACGCAAAAAATATAAACTTATATATAAATATATATTAAAAAATACGACAAGAATAATTATAAGAATATAAAGCAAAATTACCCTAAAAAATAAACTTATCTTAGATTACTATTAAGCTCTTTTATGATATTACTAGTATCCAGACCGTAGCGTATTGTGGTGGCATCAAAACGTTTAATAAATTGAATTCATATCGTCGAAAGAAAACACTTTATGTTAGATCTGACTCGTTTCATACAAAGTTTAATTCCAAAAGTAGACCAACTGTAAAATATATTTAAGTAAGCGCAAAAACTTATTGTACTAAAAAATTATGTGTAGTTGAAATGTACAACAACTGGAAACGTAGATAAAATAAACAAAAACACGCATTATGTTTAATCCTACTCTATCTCGAAAAAACTGTACTTCGAAACGCAGATAAACTCAAATTTATACCGACACGTACAAAAAATAAGCACGTAAGAAACTAATGTAAGTAAAATGTACACAAAAACGTTTTGCATTTAATTCGGCTCGTTTTCGGAAAAAAATATACGTCGAAACGCAGACTAACTTGAATTTATACTGACATGTAAAAGATAAGCACGTAATTAAGAAATTAGTTTTTTTTTAAGTTAAGGAACGAAAGAGGTATATTCGAAACCTTAGAAATCCGAATCATACTAGAAAAGAGTTTATGCCAAATCGCAGACTAACTCAAATTCATACCGAACAAAAGAAAAAAAAAATCAAGTAAACCTTATTATTATTTTTTAGTTGGGGAATGAAAGTGGATAACTCAAAATCTTAGAAAATTTGAGGGGGTATAAATAACATTTTACAACGTTTTTAAAAGTTAGAGGGGTGAAACCGTTAAGTTTAATAGTCGAGAGGGAGTAAATGTTGGTGGGTAGGGGTGTAAATCAATCAAGTTGTCTCGTGAAATGCTCGGGATATTGGTTAAACCTCGAACGAGCTCGAGCCCTGAAATATGGTCGTTTACTTATCGAGCCGAGCTCGAGCTTTAGATGTCGAGCTCAAGACGGCTCGCGAGACTAAACGAGTGTTTTCTTAACATTTTATTAATATATTAACTCGATATTAATATAAAAAATCATTTCTATATATAAGATTATAATTAAAACCTAAATCATGTATAATATGTTAAATATAAAAAGTACAGCTTAGCCGAGCTTGAGCTCAAGCTTGGAAATTTCGTTACGATCCGAGATTGAGATTTTAAACCAAAGTCTTACACAAGACGAATTCGATCTCAAGCCTCCTTAAATCAAAACGAGCAGAGCTCGAATGTTAGTAAGCTCGAAATCGGTTTGGCTCATTTACACCCGTATCAGGAAACCCATTGGCTCCCCCACCTCACTTTGGCATTACTCTTTTAGTTATTATATATTTTTGTAATCAAACGACAAAAGTTTTAAACAGTTTTTTAAAAGTTTTAAACAGTTAAAAACAATTTTTGGGACTCTTACGCACCCTAAAAAGCGTCTTTTGTATTTATCGAAATAAAGAGACCGCACAAAAGTGGTGTGTGTTTAAAAATGTGTAAATGTGGCACGTTAAATGAAAGAAAAAAAATCGTTAAACCATCAAATAGATTTGTGTGTTCAAAACTTCATATTTATCTTAATATAGCATTTTTAAAATGACACGTTTTATTTTCTTAGTTTTTCTAAAGTTTTTATATTTAAATTAGTTAGATTAATATTTCAAATTTTTTATACCTTTTATATTATTTTAAATTATAAAATAGATTTAAATTTTTTATTATCTAATTAACTATTTATCTTATATATTTAATAAAGTAAACTGCACTTTTTATACACAAGGTTTGCAATACTTAACAGTTTCAGTCCATTGTTAACAAAAAGCGGTCTCTAACGTTTCAGGTCTTATCAATTTTCATCCCTAACGTTTCAAGTTTTAAAAGTTTTCATCCCTAACGTTTCAAGTCTTAAAAGTTTTCATCCCTAACGTTTCAAGTCTTAACAGTTTTCGTGCCTTAGGTTTCAGGTCTTAACGGTTTTCGTCCTTAACGTTTCAAGTTTAACAGTATTCTGTTAAATGTTTAATGACGAAAATTGTTTAGACTTGAAATGTTATGAACAAAAACTATTAAGAGTGGACTAAAAATGTTTAAGTCTTGAAAATATCAGAGATAAAAACCGCACTTACTTTATTTAATTTTAAATTTGACGTTTCTTTAAATTGTATAATTATTAACTAATTTTAAGAAATTTGTATTTAAAAAGTTTCTAATTAGTAATTTTAAAATTTCGAAGCATAATTTATTGCAAAAAAATGTGTCAAACTTTTAATTTTTTGAGTGTTCACAACATAGTAACTTAATATATATATTCAATGATTCAGTGATAAAATTTTAAATGTTGATTATGTAACCCGTGTAATACACGGGTTTTTAAGCTAGTAAAAATATAAAACCTAATACAAACTAGCGCTTCACACCGATATAAAATAACGTAACGGAAAAAAATATATTAAGACCATATCGGAATAAAGCTGTAAAAATTACAAACCGTTGGAAAAATAAAGAACAGAACAACGTCAAACTAGTCTCTTGAGACAAGTTTAAATGGACACCAGCAAACTTGTCTCAAGTGCTAAGAGCCCCACCTTCCAATGTGAAGGTCATGGGTTCGAATCTCACTTGAGGCAAGTTTAAATGGACACTAGGTGAAGGGTCAGCCAGGGATTTATCCTGGGTTCGGTGAGGGTTTACCTATTCCACGGGATTCCCGAGCATCAGGGACGTCTGTTTCACCGCTACCCGATGGGCCCGGTTTAGACAATATACGTGTTACTTGAAAACGTCATTAAAAGAAAGGTATAAAAAATTAGTGAACGTTAAATAAATTCACGTTGAAAAACATAGAAAGAATTAAAAATTAAAGTCTACTTGTTACACGTGTTAATTGGACATAAGACTGTGGTGTGGCGTTTGCTCGGGTGAGCGGAGGGCTTGAGTGGGTGTGCCACGAAAGAGACAGAGTGACTCACATTGGTGAGTGCAAGGGTGGAAATGACCAGATGAGTGAGGGTGTGAGTTGGTAAAAGTAGGATGTTGATATGGTGTTTTGTGATTGGTAGGACGGTAATGTGAAATATTGTGATTGGTTGTAAAAAAAGATTAACAAAAATGAAACACACTCACATGATGTGCCTCCACTCCCTCACTTGGGTGATCACGGTCACAAAAGTACAAGGCGGGGCGGTGTAGGGGCGTGAGTTGGGCTTGAGTGCACCCATTCACTTGGCATACCGCATAGTCTAAAGATTTGCTAGATCTTCAATGCTTTTTTATAAAGTATTTAATATATGCAAACCTACGCGTCGTGACAAAGTGTTAGTAGTAGTTGAAGCATTTTATAAAAATAAATGAAGAAAAAACATAACATCTTAAATATTTAAAATAAAAAAATTATTTAGAAATATAACTGTGACAAACTTATTAACAAAGGAACTATATAAAGACGAACACATAGAAAAAAAAAAAAGTAAGTAAAAATTCCAAAAAGCCCAAATGAATGTTTGGCTTATTAAGGTAAATCATAAAGTTGTCGATGTTGGGTTTTGTGTGTTTTATAGTTCAATCATAAAAACTAAAACGACTATAAAAGAGACCGTTAAAGATAAGATACTTCAAAAACAAGACAAAAGAAATTGACAAGTTACTCAAGACTGTTTCTTAATATCTTACTAGTTACATTAAAAGGTGGTTGTGAATTTTAATTGGTATAAACTGTTTGTTTTGCTAACATGGCAAGTTGGCAACTCTGAATCGGTTCGCAAACCTATTAATATATTAATCATTCGGTTTTTAACTTTTGTTAAATCATTCAAACCTCTTACCTGTTAAGCCTCTTACTTATTAAGTTTTGTCAAAAAGCCCCTAAATTTAATCACGACAAGTGGATCAATCACATGATGTTACTATTTTATTTTATTTTGAAGAACAAATTTTTCACTTTTGTCCATTATAGGACTTGAACCTCAATTGTCCTCAACTATTTTAGGAAATAACACCTTAACAATCACCTTATATTATTGGTCACATAATATCACTACACATAGTGATGTGACAACATTCATAAATGTTTATATAGTAATTACTCATTAAGCTTTGTCAAAAAGCCTCTTAATTTAACCACGACAAGTAGATCGATCGCACAATGTCACTACTCATAGTTATGCGACAACATTCATAAATGTTTATATTGTAGTAACATATACAAGAAACTTGATTGTCACAATTTAATACAGTCGCGTTTTAGTCACTTAGGCCAACAATTGTGGATTCTACATAAAAGTGCGAGATGGATGATATCGCAGTGAGGTGGTAAAGACAATTGAAAATTTTAATGATGGAAGCATGAGGATGATGGTGGCGGTTGAGAGAAGCAACAAAGAAGGCTCGGGATGGATAGAAAGCTGAAGGAGATGAAATCTTGTGGCTTGAGGGCAGTAGCGGATTTTTTAAGTTTATAAACACAAATAAACGAATGTGACATTTGTTCGTGTTCGCTTTTTTAAGTAAACGATTGGAATATTTTGTGCATGTTCGTTCATTTATTAGACCAATTAATGAACATAACCAGAATTCCTGCTAATAAGTTTACAAATATCCGTAAAACCTTCAGTTGGTTTACGACGTCATCCAAAACCTTTGGCATCGTAATTTGATTCGATATTGCACCCTAGTCTCTTATACATGTTACTAGCATGACACATTCAAACACACCATTTCCTATATATTTTTCATTAACGGAGCCTTCTAACCCACCTATGTTTATATGTACACCCATGTACTACACGGATGTGTTTTAAAATAAATATTGAAATGCACGATAAAAATAAATATATACAAATAAATTTAAAAAAAATAACATTTATAGAAAGGAAAAAAAAATAATACAATTTACAAGTTTTTAAACACTTATATATATAGTATTTGATACTAAATATCTATTTACTTTAAAATACATCATTATTCATGAATACGTTAATATTATATATGATTCTTCTGAGTTATATTTATCAGGTTTCATCCATAATTAAATTATGTGAATCCTAATTGTATAGTCTTTTCTATTTACATCAAGATTGTTAAGCATAGTTATATGCATTAAAGCCATCATATGTAGTTTGGTTGTAGAGAACAAATGTTAAAAACATGAAATAAAAAAAATACAATAAACCAGTAATACCAGTCTATAGCATTCATATACTAAATGATGTTTGAAAAATTGATTCGTAAATTACATTATTGATTATGGCGATTATATTGCATATAAAGTTTGAAAAATATAAGATGTTCAAACTGTATAACCAACTTGAAAAGGAACATGTGCATAAATGGTAAATGAATGAAGAATTACAGGAAAAAAAAAATGCCAGACTATAGCAATGAATCAATGATAAAACGATTGGATATTCAATATGGATAATATAGATTTGAATGATAGATGTATATATATAAATTTTGAATATTTTTTAGTTTTTTGTAAATGACCAAAAATGTTTTAATGTGGTTATTTGTCAAAATTTAAATTCAGAAATGAAACATTATAAATTAAAACAATTGAAATAACTTTATTTAACATTTTGTATAAAACATGCATGTGACTAGGGGCGCACCATTTAAGGGGCCAATGATGGCCCGGGCCATTGCTGATTTTTCCGCCCGTAGTGTAAATTTCACGATTTTCGACCGAATTTTTGTTTATATATATAGGCCGGCCCCTCGCGAAGTTCTTATGAAATTTTAAAATGTCTCAAAAAAAGAATGTAAAAAAACCGTCCCTCGTAAACCCGGGTTTTCGGAACTGCATTCGTGTCCGCAGGTCGTGCGAGCGACGCGTTGGTTTAATCAAATTTGGATCCGAAACCCGTTTTTGCAACCCCCCCTGCGCGAGGGTAGGACCTTTAATAAAACCATCACAAGACCTTGAAACACATTATGAGGTTTATCCATATAAACTAACTATTTTGTGTTCACCCCACCAATGTGGGACAGAGTGAAACCCAAATAGGCACATATGAGACATCTCATTCACACATATTTATAACATTATATTGGGCTTTAATTTTATGATTTATTTCTAAAAACATTGTATTTATTTATTTGAAAGAAGTTGAAAAAAAAGTATTTATTTATGTGGCTAGGGTGAGGTTATAGTAAGGATGAGGCTTAAGGTAAGAAGTCATCCCATCCATTAGATCTTTGTAATTATTCAGAACTTTGAAAAGACATGAAGGGTAATATCGTCACAATCGTATAACACGATGACAGTCGTATAACACAATGACAGTCGTAAAACACAAATCAAGACACCAAAACCTACAAAACGTACACATCGTATAACACAATAATGCATATCAAAAACACAATGATGCATTTCAAAAACACAATGATGCATATCAAAAACGCAACGATGCATGTCGGTTCAGTTCACTTTTTTTTAATTAAAAAAAAAGAAATTTTAATTTTTTTTATCCTGCTACGTATCGTTAATTTAAAAAAAAGTAAAAAAAATCTTTAATAATAATTTTTTATTTTTATTTTTTCATTTAAAAAAAATTTATTTTTTTTGGCGAGTTGGGCACAATTACCAATGTACCCCTCCTTTAAAAATTCCCTAATGCCACGTGTCGTTACCAAAACCCTCCTTAACCTTCCTACCCTAAGACTCCTTTCTATTTAAACCCAACCCATATGGAATATTATCAAATTTGGCTAACAAAGATAACTTATTTGAAAATAAAATAAAAAACACATGAAGAAAGTTAAGTGTGGATTGTTCTTAGCGATAGAAATGGAAGTTAGATGGGTCATGGGTTAAGTTGTCAGTATGAAATATTACATGCCATTACGTCATTGTTTAAGCTTATCAAAATTCAATTTTCTAGAAGAGTTATACATTCATTTTAACCCGTTAGACGATTACAATAAACTTGCAGACAAACGGAATGTCTTTGGTATTGGATAGGAAAATTGATGTGTTTACATGTGGATACTTGGTGAAGAGGTATTGAATGTCTTTGTATTCTTTTACTCCATGACCTACCCGCGCGCAGGGGAGTGCAAAAACGGGTTTCTGACGAGGAAAATTTATTGAAACAATGCGTCACCCGCGCGACCTGCGGACACGAATGCAGTTCCGAAAACCCGGGTCCGTCTGAAGCAAGTCCGATCATGCCCATTTTTTTGCCTACCCCCGTCTCGAACCAACACACCAGCCTCGGGTCAGCCGAAACAAACAGCCCCTTAATGATTCAGACGCGAAAGAGCCCCTAACATATTTTCTGGGTTATACTCGAAGTCGAACACCTACTTGGTTGACCATTTGATATAATACAGAATTTGTAAATGATAATGAATTGTGACCTATATTCGTCGTGAAGAATGAGCAAACCCTAGTGGCTAATCAAGAATGGGCCATAGGCTATTGGATCATGGCGCCCATGCAATAATCTTTGTATTTGTACAACGCATAAAAGCAGCACACAAATAAACGGATCATAACATGCCCGCTCATTATTTCAAAAGAAGCTTTACCGTCACTCCCTCAGGGCTCAGAAGACTTCTAAATTGATCCAGATCAATTCAAATACATCGTCATTGATCCATATAAATTCAGTTTTGGTATTGTTGATTATAATCCTTGTTATGAGATATCTTATTCGAATACAATCGTGAATCTTATCTACCAAAGTACCAAGTACTCAATATTTTGTTTCTTGATCTCAATGTAAATATATAAACCAAGTGGTATCGATTATATTAATTCATTTAAGTATGATTATGTATTTTTTTTAGTTCATATCAAATCATCAAGCGCTCCTAAGGCTTTAGTAATAATGAGAGGAACAAATCTTACCTTTATAAAATGAGGGTTAACAAATCTTAGCTTTAGTAATTACTCGGTGACTTCTTACCATATCTCTCTTTACACCCAATGATAACATTTATAACCACCTAGTAACAAAATGAGGGTTGGTCTTCTGAAGTATAATGTTTGTCATGTTGAGACTCATAAGAGCACTCAGAGTAAATTATCCATCTCATACACATAACTAATTATAAATCAGTATCCCATAAATTTTTCTCTTACTTTTATAAAATCTCTCACATCTCATTCCTTATATGGTTGTATCTATCTACATTTAATACCCTCGATCTATATCATTGAGCCAACCTAGCTCATATATTATGATATTTTTAACTTGGGATGCTTGCATATACTCGTGATGAGGATAGTGTGCTTTGACATAATCCAACTTCATCATGTAAACTAGAAATTATTTAGTTTAATTTAATTGTAAGGTATAATAATAAGACACACGCAATGAGACATAAAAAAGTTTTAGATGGGACTTGATTCTCTCGTAATTAGTGAGATATCATAGGGCCCTTGAAAACTAAAGTGAGAACATACATGGTTGTGCCTCACATGTGTTGTTGTGATCCTTAGTGTTTGTATTTTTCTCGAGATTGAGTAACGTAATATCAAGTACTACAAGGTTGATTTGATTCATGCATCTCTATTTGTCTACTCGAAAATGTAAAATTTCTAACCTATGTTACAAACTTATTGAACAAAAGTAATCTCACCACTAAAAATTCTCACTGGAATCACACATGCATATATGTGTGTTTATAAGCATGTCAGCGCACGTACGTACATACATACATAGTAAATAAATTAAAATAAGTTTTGGTACAGAAACGACAGACTTGCAATCTACCACAATTTAGTTACATGCAAACTCAACGTGTGACAATCACCTTAGCTACTTTTTTTCTTAAATTAATAAAAAGATTGATACATATATAAAATAAAAAGAAATAAGTCAACCCCTACCAACTTAATAACCTTTGCCAAAGTTTGGTCACGGGAGGATTTATAACCAAAACAGTGTACATTGTTTGTAATAAACCATGTTTCTTCCGAATCATAATAATACTATTATTACTTTTTACCAATGTTTGGATATAATTTCAAATCTAAAGATGATTTTTCTAGTTAAAAACTTATGAAGAACGCGTCAAACTGGATCAGTTTTGTATGTAAGTTGTTATTCTAGATATAAATGAACTCACGTGCAGATATCTATCGATTAGCATAATAACTAAAAAACTGGGTGCATACTTTATAGATTTATACAAATTATTATCATTATTATTTTTAAGGAGAGTTAAATGATTGAATATATTCTTATTTTATAACTCAATTACATGTATATTCAACGCAAAACTTAAATTATTCATCTTGTAACTTTAACTAATTAAAGTAGAATATGTAAATTAAATTTTGAGTTAGATATCTCTATAATTTTTAAATTTGTACGGGGATACATGTAATTGTTCCAACAAACTTTTAAGAGGAATCTTTTGAAGTGTTACAATACTGATATCTCCATCTTAACTCTCGCCCTGCTTGAGAGAGGCCTTGCATTTTAAATTAAAGGTATTGAGTTCAAATTCATGTATAGCTACGTGTGCACTAATCAGGTATACCTATAAGAACCGACCCTTCTAACCTTTTACCCTATATGTATAGTTTGTGTAGCTCATTCTCAGTTGCTAAGATCAGTGGCGGACCCAGGAATTTTTTTCATTGAGTGCGAAAAAAATTTATGCACGTTTGAGTATTGCTATATTATAAATTTTTTTTCTTTTAAAGTCGAACCAGTTTGAGTCGAATCGGGTTGGGTCATGTTTAAAAAGACAATTAAACAAAAATTTGATATATAAAAGCATAATAGGTTAGTGGAGGGCTTAGTTTAACTTATAAAGTTAATAATAATCTTGTTTAATATAGGGTAATGGTGATTTAGTTAACTTATGAAAATTAATAATGAACTTAGAATTAATTCGAATTGGGTT